>VIAB01013993.1:11217-22925 GCA_009801035.1 Oophaga pumilio
AATAAAATATAATACCACCCCTGGGCCATTATCAGGAAGGACCAGACAAGAAAAGCTTGGTAGGCTTGCATCCTACAGGCAAGCATCTGCAACACTTTGTTGTTTTTAGGTGACAGTATTTTTCAAGTATTTAACTATTACAACAGGAAAGTGTGCAAAAAACTTTGGGATATAGACAGTTGTATTGGAATTTTTGGAATGTGGAGATTTTTCTTTTGTCTTGAAAACAAATTACAAAAAAGGCAAAAAATGCAAAAGCATATAGCTTATGACTAGAGATGAGCAAATATTTCAATATTTGGTTCGGATTACAATCACCGATATTGCAATATTTGCCGATTTATTCTTCGAATATTTACCAAACACAGCACAATGCCATTGGAGTCAATGGGAGCTAAAAATAAACAGATAAACAACATCTTCAGGTGGGCCCAAAAGATGCCAAAACATGTCAAATTAGGGACAGACACCAGCAAAGTGGCCTAAATTGACACACAGTACAAATTTTAGCATGGCATAGCAGCAATCAGCCGTGCATGAGCTGTCTGGGTCTGGGCCAGCATTTACAACTTTGAATTGAACTTCAAATTAAGACGAAGTGGGTGAGTCATCAGTGTAGGCCTGCTGTGATGGGAGCCATGATACTACATGCAATAGCTCAACCTGCTTTAAAGCTCAACCACGCTCAGGTGACACAAATATCAGTTTCGTACACTACTATTGTCAGAAAAATGAAAGGATAGTAACATGGATAATTGACTCAAAGGAAGTGGAGGCCTGCCAGTCTCTGAGGCCTACAAATACAGACAACACTCGTGAAGGAGACCCAACCAGGAGTGTTCACATTTCCAAAAATAAGTGGAAGACACCACCAAAGTGGTGACATTTCTTCCACTACAACAGCCCAGCAGATGGAGACCCAATCAGGAATATTCAAATTTAAAACAATTAGTGGCAGACACCACCAAAGTGGCATCAATTTCACCAGAGTAGAAATATTATAATAGAGACCAACACAACTTCCACTATAGCCAGTCCAGCAAATGGAGACCCAACAAGGAGTGTTCACATTTCCAAAAAATAGTGGCAGACACCAATAAAGTGTCATCAACTGCGATAGAGTAGAGCTAGTATAATGGGGTAGAACACCTCTTCCACTACAGCCAAACCAGCAGATGGATTGAGACCCAATCAAGAGTCTTCAAATTTAAAAAAAATAATGGCTGACACCACCAAAGTGGCATCAATTTTACCACAGTAGAAATATTATAATAGGGACCAAGAGATCTTCAACTACAGCCAACCCAGCAAATGGAGACCCAACCAGACATCTGCACATTTCCAAAAATTAGTGGCAGACACCAACTAAGTGGCATCAATTGCAATAGAGTAGAAATAGTATAATGGGGACCGACATCTCTTCCACTACAGGCAACCCAGCAGATGGAGGCCCAATCAGAAGTCTTCAAACTTAAAACAATTAGGGACAGACACCACCAAAGTGGCATCAAATTCACCAGAGTAGAAATAGTATAATAGGGACCGACACAACTTCCACTACAGGCAACCCAGCAGATGAAGGCCCAATCAGGAGTCTTCAAATTTAAAACAATTAGTGGCAGACACCAACAAAGTGGCATCAATTTCACCAAAGTAGAAATAGTATAAGAGGGACCGACACAACTTCCACTACAGGCTACCCACCAGATGGAGGCCCAATCAGGAGTCTTCGAATTTAAAACAATTAGGTGCAGACACCACCAAAGTGGCATCAATTTCACCAGAGTAGAAATAGTAAAATAGGGACCGACACAACTTCCACTATAGCCAACCCAGCAGATGGAGACATAACAAGGAGTGTTCACATTTCCAAAAATTAGTGGCAGACACCAACAAAGTGTAATCAATTGCAATAGAGTAGAACTAGTATAATGGGGAATGACACCTCTTGCACTATAGTCATCCCAGCAGATGGATTGGAGACCCAATCAGGAGTCTTCAAATTTAAAAAAAATTAAGGCCTGACATCAACAAAGTGGTATCAATTTCACCAGAGTTTAAATAGTACAATAGGGACTGACACCTCTTCCACTACAGACAACCCAGCAGATGGAGACCAAACCAGGAGTGTTCACATTTTCACAAATTAGTGGCAGACACCAACAAAGTGGCATCAATTTCACCAGAGTAGAATTAGTATAATAGGGACTGACACCTCATCCACTACAGCCAACCCAGTAGATGGAAACCCAATCAGGAGTCTTCAAATTTAAAATAATTAGAGGCAGACACGAGCAAACTGGCATCAATTTCACAAGATTATAAATAGTATAATGAAGAGAGACATTGCTTCCACTACAGCTAACCAAGCAGATGGAGACCACATGTACAAAAATTAGTGGCAGATACCAACAAAGTGACATCAATTGCAACAGAGTAGAACTAGTATAATGGGGACCGACACCTCTTCCACTACAGCCAATCTAGCAGATGGATTGGAGACCCAATCAGGAGTCTTAAAATTAAAAAAATTAGGGCCTGACACCACTGAAGTGCCATTAATTTCTCTAGAGTAGAAATAATATCATGGGGAGAGACATCTTTTCCTCTCCAACAGATGGAGAGACACAATCAAGATTCTCCACATTTCCAGAAATTAGTGGCAGACACCAACAAAGTGGCATCAATTGCAAAAGTTTAGAACTAATATAAGGGGCACCGAAACCTCTTCTACTACAACCAAACCAGCAGATGGATTGGATACCCAATCAGGAGTCTTCAAATTTAAAAAAAAATAGGGGCTGACACCAAAGTGGCATGAATTTCACCAGAGTATAAACAGTATAATAGGGACCAACATCTCTTGCACTACAGGCAACCCAGCAGATGTAGACCCAATCAGGAGTGTTTACATTTTCACAAATTAGTGTTAACATATGCAGCAGCAGCAATAACAGGCACAGAAGCCCCACTAAAGATATCACAGACTGCAATTACGCACGATCAATGCAGCACTCTAAAAACTACAACATCGCTTAGTCTGTAAAGTCTGTGATTGGGGTGCAAAAGTCCTTGGATATTCATGAATTGTTCATCTTTATGAAAGTTAGGCAATCTACCCTTTCATAGTACAGCCGGCTGCGCTTATCCTTCAGGACACCATCAGCAGCGCTGAAGACACCTTCTGAGAGGCTGGTGGGCATCATAAAACTTCCAAGGCATGACATGTGAGCTCAGACCACTCATCCATTTTTGAAGACCAAAATGTAAAAGGAACCAAGCCTTCCCTAATGGTATTGATATTGAGTTTTAGATACTCCTGCACCATCCTCTCCAGTTGTTCACTACAAGTCAGACTTGGACTCTGTTCTGCTGGTGAACGGGCTTGTCAAAAAAATGTGTGAAATGACTCACAGAATTTGTTTATGCCACTTACTCTGCTGCTGCTAATGTTTTTGCTGTGGCGCCTTGATGTTCTCAGGGTTGGAAGTCTGAAACTACGATGCACACTGTGTGCCTCACTGCTTAAAACCACTTTTAAGATTGTCTGCAAGTGTGTTTCGATATTCCAGCTTAAGTGCATCCCTTTCCAAAGGGGGAAGCATCTGGCAAAACTTACTCTTGTCCTGTGGATCTAACATAGTGGCAACCCAGTAGTCAGCACTATTTCTAACCTGGCATCGTCAGTGCTATCCATCTTAGTAGCCATTTCAAAACTGTGCAGAGGTTCTTCATCTATGCCCACTCTGCAAGATTGATTTGCACCTTATCCATACTGCGTTGGCCCAGGGTATGCAAAACAACACACTGCACCAGGGCTCATCGTTCCTGCCACACTTGCTGCAACATGTACAGAGTGGAATTCCACCGTGTCAGTACATTGCAAATCAAACGGTTTACCGCTAGGCCTAAAGACCTCTTCAGCGATGCAAGTCTATGACTTGCAAGTCTATGAAGTGCATCTCGAGCACACGACTGTGTTTTCTGCAGCTGTGCATGTAGGCTGGGATAGTGGCAGAGAAATGGCGGAGAAATCGCTGTACCACTAGGTTGAGGACGTGAGTCATGCAAGAAAGATGTGTGAAGTTGCCCTGGCATAGGGCCGCCACCAGGTTTGCACCGTTATCACACACTGCCTTCCCTGGCTCCAGGTTCAGTGGAGACAGCCATTGCTCAAACTTGGCCTGACTAGCTGTCCACAACTCTTGAGCTATGTTACTGCGATCTCCAAGGCATATTACTTTTAACACTGCCTGATTGCAGTGAGCCCAGTACAACAGGGGCTTTCTCTCTGCACTGTTTGAACACGTGTCTCATTAAGGTAAAGGTTGAGGGTTCAGGTGTAGGCACAAGAGGAGTTGTAGGAGGCAGAAGCAGTGGAGTGTTGGATACAGAGATTTGTCCCCAAGCCTTGGGGATTGCAAGACTTGTGGAATAGCCCCTTGACTGCCTGCCCCTACAGCCACCAGTGCCCAGTAAGCAAAATGTAGTGCCCTTGCCCATATTTGCTAGTAGAGGAGTTAGTGGTGAAATGCACCCTGGCAGACATAGATTTTTTTGAACGAGTATTGTTGTCTGCAATATGCCGGTATAGTGAAGGCACAGCTTTCTTAGAGAAGTAGTGGTTGATTGGGCAACTGGTAAAGGGGGACTGTAACAGCCATTAACTTAAGTATACCATCTGCCTCCGCCAGGTGGAAAGGCAGCATTTCCGTGGCCAACAAATTGGGGAGGGTGGAGTTCAAGCTCATACCTTTGCTATGCTGGTGCACAAGCTGGTTGTCATGCTGCTGCAATGCAGATTGGTGCATGCTCCACTAGATGGCAGTAGAGAACGCAGAACTACCTAAGCAGGCCAGGCTTGCAAAGCAGCAGCAAGGCTACAACAGGTGGCAGCAGAGTAGTCAAACAGGCTAAGTCAAGCAACACACCGTAACGCAGTACAAAATGGAATAAACAAACTAAATGTCAGAGACAAGCCGAGAAGGTCAGTAGCTGTCAGGAGCAGATAAGCCAAAATTCAAAAGACAGAAGCAGGTCAGGATACAAGCCAAGTCAGAACTGGGAGATCAATACACTAAAGGGGAACACTGAGTCAAAATGGGAATGGGGAAAACAGAGACATGGGTTTAGACAGCAAAGGCAGGAGGACAAATCAGAGAAATCAGAGTCAGCTACAGCAGCCCTAGGCAAAAACTATAACCGAAACCGCCTGCAGGAAGTAGCGGTGATAAATAGCCAACATGAACCCAGACTGAGGCTGAGCAAGAATAATATGCATACAAAAAGTTAGAAATTTTTTTTACTAGCACACCACTCCTCTGAGCTCTCCCCACTCCTTCCCCTCAACAAACACATGCCCCCCTCAGCTCATCATACACCAACAGTATCCCAGCCAAAGTGCTAAAAGTACTAAAAGTACTTTAGTGGCAATGCAAATATTTTCTCATACTTTTACTGAATGTTATTGATTTTTCCTGATTTTTAGAAAATATGCTTGTGTTTCTGATTACGAATCCGAATGTGCCATATTCGTGCCGAATTTATGTTTGGCGATCGTTTTCTAAACATATTCGCTCATCTCTACTTACAGTATGACTTGTTTGTTTCACAAGCTAAGAAACATACTTTCTGTGACGCAAGTCTTAGTTTTAGGATTTTAGCTGGTCATTCTAACTTCCTATTCCTAGTTTGTAAAATCCTAAAATGACACTGCTTGCCCGGCCTCATCTTTATTAGTGGCTGTGAAAGTGCACTCTGATTGGATGCACCAGACCATGTGATGTGATAACAGGAAGGTATTATGGGGAAGTCTGCATGGCCAAACCTGACGTCATGAGCACAATTTCTTGCTGATGCAATCTTCAGCCTTTTTCGGCATTGGATATTAATATTTTTTTTGCAACCTTCGTGAATTGAAGAGCAAGTTGCTTGAATTTTCTGGGACCTGTGAATTTCAGTTAAGTTGCCTTATTGACAATCTGCTCATCTCTAGTAAGAGTAACATGTTGCTGTTAGTTACTAGAGTTGAGCCACATTCGTGCCATATTGGTACTCTATTCATGCCTAATTTTTGTTTGATGATTGTTTCCGTATTCGCTCATTTCTTCTTCCATTGACTACAAAGGCGTTCGGCTGTGTTTGGCGAATATTGCAAATACAATATTCACTGGCGATCATAATCCAAACCGAATATTGAAAAATTCGCTCAACTCTATTAGTTATTACTGAGTTAACATCTGTTTCTATGGTGAGGTCACTTTGATATTACTAACACTATATTTGTGTTAAAGAGGTTGAATGCTGTTAGATACAGTCCTAAGACCTTATAGAGTTTCAAGGCAAATGTACGCTTTCAAGCACTGCAACTCACAATCAATTGATTCTCTCTGTATCAAATTTGTTTGAGAAAATTTGTCAAACCTGGCAAATTTGAATTTCAAAACCTTAACTTACATGTAATGGCCATGCTTTGATTAAAAAATGCAATAAAAAACAATCAAAACAATGTATATGCACCAAAATAGTATAAAAACTTACATCTCAGTGCGATATCAAAGGCTTTTATGCAACTCTATCAACAGAATAATAAAAAAAGTTATGGGTCTCAGAAGCTGAAAACACACAAAAAAAAACTTATAAAGTTGTTAATTTTGTATTATCTGAAGTTATAAGACAGAGATTCTCAGAAAAAAAATATCCCAAAGGCTTCATCAAACGTGCTTTTAATAATGCAAAAAACTGTGAACAGAGAGCACTCATCAAGAAAAGCATTAAACAGAGCAGTAATGACAAATTTGAATCCAATTTCATTACCACTTTTAGTAGCTGTCATAGAAACATTTGCAAAATTATCCCGGACCACTGGCACATTCTCTTGAATGATCCTATATTAGGACAACCTTTACCCAGTAGTTCTTGAAATTATCCCCCAAACAATTCAGGAACAAAAAAAGAGGTCCCTTAACATTTGAATGCTCTTTAACCCCTTAACGACCAGAGGTATTTTTGGTTTTGCATTTTCATTTTTTCTTCCCTTTTTCCCAGAATCATAACTTTTTTATTTTTTGGTCAAAATGGCCATGTGTGGGCTTGTTTTGTGGGGGATGAGTTGTACTTTTGAACAACATCATTGGTTTTACCACGTTTGTACCCAAAAACGGGAAAAATAATCTAAGTGAGGTGAAATTGCAAAAAAGTGCAATCCCACACTTGTTTTTTGTTTTGCTTTTTTACTAGGTTCACTAAATGCTAAAACTGACCTGCAAATATGATTTTCTAGGTCATTCCAAGTTCATAGACACAAAACATGTGTAGGTTCTTTTTTATCTAAGTGGTGAAAAAAATTCCAAAATTTATATGAAAAAAAACATTTTCTGATACCCATAGCACCTCATGATCTCGGGTTGAGTGAAAGCTTATTTTTTGCACACTGAGCTGACATTTTTAATTATACTATGTTGGTGCAGATATGATCTTTTGATCGCCTGTTATTGCATTTGAAAAACCCAATGTGGCTGAACAAAGAAGAAAGAGGGCCAAATAACAGTAAAAAGAAAGCATTTAAACTACTAAATCAGGATGGCACTGTTGAAGCTCTAAAAAACTATAAGGAGAAAAATACTTTATCTAAAAAACTAATTAAAGCTGCAAAAAAGGAAACAGAGAAGCACATTGCTAAGAAGAGTAAAACTAATCCCAAACTGTCCTTCAACTATATCAATATTAAAAGAATCAAAAGTGAAAGTGTAGGCCCTTTAAAAAATTGTGAGGAAAGAATGGTTGTAGATGATGAGAAAAAAGCTAATATATTAAACACCTTCTTCTCCACGGTATTCACAGCAGAAAATAAAATGCTAGGTGAAACGCCGAGACACAAAGAAAACCCTATATTAAATTTCACAGATCTAACCCAAGAAGAGGTGCGAAACTGGCTAAATAAGAATAAAATAGATAAATCTCCAAGTCCTGATGGCATACATCGACGAGTACTAAGAGAACTAAGTAATGTAATAGACAAACCATTATTTCTTATATTTAGGGACTCTATAGTGACGGGGTCTGTTCCACAAGACTGGCTCATAGAATATATGGTACCAATATTCAAAAAGAGCTCTAAAAGGGAACCTGAAAATTATAGGCCAGTAAGTCTAACTTCTATTGTTGCTAAAATATTTGAAGGGTTTCTGAGGGATGTTATTCTGGATTATCTCAATGAGAATTACTGTTTAACTCCATATCAGCATGAGTTTATGAGGAATCTCTCCTGTCAAACCAATCTAATCAGTTTTTATGAAGAGGTAAGCTATAGACTGGACCAAGGTGAGTCATTGCACGTGGTATATCTTGATTTTTCCAAAGCGTTTGAAACCGTGCCACACAAGATGTTAGTGCACAAAATGAGAATGCTGGGTCTGGGGGCAAATGTGTGTAAATGGGTAAGAAACTGGCTTAGTGATAGAAAGCATAGGGTGGTTATAAATGGTATATTCTCTAACTGAGTCGCTGTGACAGTGGGGTACCGTAACGATCTGGTTGAAGGTTTACACAGTAAAATATCGATATTTGCAGATTTAAAAAGATAAAGGGGTGCTCACTTGTTGAGGCGAAGGCAGTGCTCTGAAGCAAAGTAGCTGCAAAATGAACAGAAAGCTTCGGCACTCGAATTTAAATTTTATTATGTAGCCAGAGGCAATATGTAGACAAAAGTAAAGCAACAAAAAAAGACACAACCCTTTGCGATAAAAAGAAAAAACAAAACAATCGACCCTTTCTAAACAGATTATTTCCAGTGCGACGTTTCGGCTTCATAGAGCCTTTCTCAAGCACAAATCTGTGTAAAAACAAAAAATATTAGTATGCAACGACAGCAATGTCATATATCACTTGTATAGGGTTACATATGTATTGACAGATCAATAACCAAATTAACCAAAAAACTGATTCAAGGATATGGGAGAATCTGTAATGTGACACTTTCAATAAATGTCAATGGAATGTATTGACTCATGTACAATTGTTATATAGAATCTATGAAATATATAGTATTATAATACATATCCAATGAACACCAACAGAAGAAGAGGGGACTGACAAAAAAGCGGAAAAAGAAGAAAGATCCTTAATTCCTACTAAATAGGTTTAAGAACCTAGGTATTACTCTGGTCACTCATATTTTAAAACATTGTTAACAAAATTACCTGTGGGAAGGGTCATGGACTACAAATATTGACTAACGGCTGTGCACATGTGTTCAGGTGACTATAGTGAAAATCCCAAAGGGTTGATATGGGACATATGTTGCCTGAAAAACAATGGTATAAATATGAGTAAAGGTAGGTAAAAAGACCATATGGAAAAAAGATAAAGAAGTCATAGAACGAGCCACTATAATGAATAATGCATATATGGTGGTTATAGTTCATGACACAAACCACCAAAGAAAACGTCTACTTCCGTTTACCTGTTATGCAGTCGCGTGTGCCCGTGCCAGCCAGTGGTACATCTAGGGGGTCACTGACGCTGTATTTATATTGCATATTCTTAATGCTTCCTGTCTCCAGGAAGACTGAGTGCTTCCTGTACGCGCGTGAATAAGCGCTTCCGGTTTGTGCAGACTTGCGCATATGTGAGATGAATTCTAAGGGCGAAGTGCGCATCTGTGGAGGCGAGGATTCCCGGAAAGACCCAATATATGAGGACCCGTGACTAAAGGGTACCAATGCGCTTGCGCAATGTGGGATTAAGCGTATAAGTAGAACAAGAGAGGACTGCACCACAGGAGCAAGTTGAATAAAGGGCCAGTAATAATGGGACATATGGGAGCAACACACGCATCCCACTAGAGGAATATTAACACATTAAACCATTTAATATGAATTAAATTAGTATGATTTGTAGATATCATAAATAAGAACCCAGAGTGTATTAGTGTGAGATAAATCGGATTATTAATGTTATCTCACAAGGGTACAAATTATGAACCCCGCCATGAAAGGCATATATACATGTAGAAGGGATAAGTATGGATAAAAATAATTAATATGAACCAGAGCAAATACCTGTCTTGTAGTTTACTATGATATCTACAGAAAAGGGGAAACAAAATAAAACAAGAGTATAGTTAGTGCCATAGATGAAAGAATATGTCTATTCTTATATGGAACTGACAATTAACCCCTTATATTGAGAACAAATATGAAACATTGTTAATATTAATTCCAAAGTCGGACTATATACAGATCGGATCCTCTATTGATATTGGACCGCAGACTCTCTGTTTAACCCCAGTGGTGACAGAGTCTGGAGGGTGTGCATCCAAAATGCTTCTCGGATTTTTAATAATTTGATCCTATTACCACCCCATCTTTGTATCGGAACAAGGTTGATTATTTGATACCTTAACTGTGATATCAAATGCCCCCTAGAAATAAAATGGGCTGGAATAGGTAAAAGTGTCCGTCCACATTTGCAGATGATACAAAACTATGTAAAGCAGTCAATACAAGAGAAGATGGTATTCTGCTACAGATGGATCTGGCTAAGTTGGAAACTTTGGCCGAAAGGTGGCGGATGCGGTTTATAATGATAAATGTAAGGTTATACACATGAGAAGAGGGAATCAATATCACCATTACACACTGAATGGGAAACCACTGGGTAAATCTGACATGGAGAAGGACTTGGGGATCCTAGTTAATGATAAACTTACCTGGAGCAGCGAGTGCCAGACAGCGACTGCCAAGGCAAACAGGATCATGGTGTGCATTAAAAGAGGTCTGGATATACATGATGAGAGCATTATACTGCCTCTGTACAAATCCCTGGTTAGACCGAACATCTAGTACTGCGTACAGTTTTGGGCACCAGTGCTCAGGAAGGATATAATGGAGCTAGAGCGAGTACAAAGGAGGGCAACAAAATGAATAAAGGGGATGGGGGAACTACATACCCAGAAAGATTAGCAAAATTAGGATTATTTAATCTAGAAAAAAGATGACTGAAGGGTGATTTAATAACTAAGTATAAGTATATAAGGGGACAATACAAATATCTCTCCGATGATTTGTTTACATCAAGGAAGGTGATGGTCACTAGGGGCATTCTTTGCGTCAGGAGGAGAGAAGGTCTTTCCACCAACATAGAAGAGGATTCTTTACTGTTAGGGCAGTGAGAATCTGGAATACCTTACCTGAGGAGGTAGTGATGGTGAACTCAGTCATGGGGTTCAAGAGAGGCCTGGATGTCTTCCTGGAGCGTAACAATATTGTATCTTACAGTTATTAGGTTCTTTAGAAGGACATAGATCTGGGGATTTACTCTGACGGAATATAGGTTGAACTGAATGGAAAAATGTTTTTTTTCGTCCTTGCTAACTATGTTACTATGTTACTATGTTATTTTAATGCAAAGTCACGGCGACCAAAAAATTGTAATTCTGGCGTTTTGACTTTTTTTTCTTGCTATGCCGTTTAATGATCAGGTTAATCCTTTTTTTATTGATAGATTGGGCGATTCTGAATATGGTGATACCAAATATGTGTGTTTGATTTTTTAATTCTTTTATTTTGAATGGGGTGAAAGGGGTGTGATTTGAACTTTTATATTTTCTATATTTTTTTTCTATTTTTAATAACATTCTTTGTTCACTTTTGGCATGCTTCAATGTTAGGGCTGGCGGAACGCAGAAAATAAATATAAATAATAAG
>VIAB01013993.1:28738-39527 GCA_009801035.1 Oophaga pumilio
CTCGAGATTCCCCTTGTGCAGAAGCGGGATCTCGACCTCTAACACTTCAATAGTCTCCATGCTAGACTAGAAGCTGCCATAACCCGATCGCTCCCTGCTACATACAGGCGATGATCAGTTCACCTGTATGTAGCAGAATACCTCACTTGTTATGAGCACTGACTATAGGGTGGCGCTCATAGCAATCGGACAGTGACAACCATAGAGGTCTCCGGGAGACCTCTGGTTTTCATGCCAACATATCACTGACCCGCAATCACGTGACGGGGTCACCGACGGGCTGATTTATGGTACTATTGCCGGAAGCGCATAATAAATGCCGCTGTCAGAGTTTGACAACAGCATTTAAGGGGTAAATAGCCACGGGTGGATAGCGCGATTCCACCCACGGCTTTTCCGGCCACATGTCAGCTGGACAAAACAGCTAAAATGTGCTGAGAAAGATGTGGGCTCACCGCCGGAGCCCACATCAAAGTGAGGGAGTCCGATATCAAATTCAAAGTTATCAAATTCACCACAAAAAATTGTTTGTGTTGCCAAGCCATCTGTCATGGCCTTGCTTCCTTTATTATTGAATCCACAGGAGAAACATTCCCCATTAATAGTCCAATAACTTGTTCCACTAATTTTGTAGTTTTTGTTATCATTTGTTCTTGCCAAAAATTGTATGTATAAAGAACTATTCAACCTTTACAAACAAGGTTGAACTTGCAAAGGTCCAATATCCAGAAGGGATTGCTTAATCATGGGTTGTCAAGTTACTACACGATTAAGCATAATAAGGAGTATAAACAGTTACTCATTTTCCCCATTGAACATGTTCCTTCACATGCACAGAATCGCATGGAGCAGTTGAACAGGAAGGAAAAACAGTATATGGAATTTTTAAGCTCAACACAGTTACCCTCAGTGAAGTCAATGAGATCACAGATGTGTTTTTATAATGCAATATTTATAAATTTGAATCCATTATGTGCAAAAGTGTATTATTATATATACATATTTGTACATATTTCATATTTGATATTGAATTTTAGATATTTTCTCTTCATCATATGATTATATTGTTTATTAGGTGTCCATATATCATTGAGTTTTTAGGCTCAACAAATAGCATTCTGATACCGGCAAATAGTTTACAATGTCAATAAACATCAGAACCAATTGTTCCTTTCCCGGTATACAATGGGTACCGAAAGTATTCAGACACCTTTAAATTTTTTCACTCTTTGTTTCATTGCAGCCATTTGGTGAATTCAAAAAAGTTAATTTTTTTCCATTAATGTACTCTCTGCACCTAATCTTGACTGAATAAAACAGAAATGTAGAATTTTTTGCAAATTTATTAAAAAAGAAAAACTGAAATATCACATGGTCATAAGTATTCAGACCCTTTGCTCATATTTAAGTCACATTCTATGCAATTCCTTGTGATCCTCCTTGAGATTGTTCTACTCCTTCATTGGAGTCTAGCTGTATTTAATAAAACTGATAGGACATGATTTGTAAACACACACACCTGTCTACAGTATATAAGACCTCACAGGTTACAGTGCATGTCAGACCAAATAAGGATCATGAGGTCAAAGGAACTGGCCAAGGAGATCAGAGACAGAATTGTGGCGAGGCACAGATCTGGCCAAGGTTACAAAAGAATTTCTGCAGCACTCAAGGTTCCCAAGAGCACAGTAGCCTCCATAATCCTTAAATGGAAGAAGTTTGGGACCACCAGATGTCTTCCTAGACCTGGTCTTCCAGCCAAACAGAGCAATCGTGGGAGAAGAGCCTTGGTGAGAGAGGTAAAGAAGAACCCCAAGATCAGTGTGGCTGAACTCCAAAGATACAGTAGGGAGATGGGAGAAAGATTCATGAAGGCAACAATCACTGCAGCCCTCCACCAGTCAGGCCTTTATGACAGAGTGGCCATATAGAAGCCTATCTTCAGTGTCAGACATATGAAAGCCCGCATAGAGTTTGCTAAAAAACACATGAAGGACTCTCAGACTATGAGAAATAAGATTCTCTGGACTGATGAGACAAAGATAGAACTTTTTGGTGATAATTCTAAATGGTATGTGTGGAGAAAACCAGGCACTGCTCATCACCTGCCCAATACAATCCCAACAGTGAAACATGTTGGTGGCAGCATCATGCTATGGGGTGTTTCTCAGCTGCAGGGACAGGATGACTGGTTGCAATTGAAGGAAACATGAATGAAGCCAAGCACAGAGATATCCTGGTTGAAAACCTCTTCCAGAGTGTGCTGGATCTCAGACTTGTCCGAAGTTTCACCTTCCAACAAGACAATGACCCTAATCAAACAGCTAAAATAACAAAGGAATGGCTTCAGAACAACTCTGTGATCATTCTTGACTGGCCCAGCCAGATTACTGGCCTAAACCCAATTGAGCATCTCTGGAGAGACCTAAAGATGGCTGTCCACCAATGTTCACCATCCAACCTGACGGAACTGGAGAGGTTCTCCACGGTAGAATGGCAGAGGATCCCCAAATCCAGGTGTGAAAACTTGTTGCATCATTCCCAAGAAGACTCATGGCTGTACTAACTCAAAAGGGTGCTTCTACTCAATACTGAGCAAAGGGTCTGAATACTTATGACCTTGTGATATTTCAGTTTTTGTTTCTTAATACATTTTCAAAAATTTCTACATTTCTATTTATTTTCAGTCAAGATGGGGTGCAGAGTGTACATCAATCCGAAAAAAAAAGTTTTTTTTTTAATTTACCAAAAGGTTGCAATGAAACAAATAATAAAACATTTAATGGGGTCTGAATACTTTTCGTACCCACTGTACATACAGTGGGGGAAATAAGTATTTGATCCCATGCTGATTTCATAAGTTTGCTCACTGACAAAGACATGAAGTCTATTTTAAGGGTATGTTAATTTTAACATTGAGAGATAGAATATCAAAAATAAAATCCAGAAAATCACATTGTATAAATTATATATATGTGAATTTTGCAATGAGAAGAAGTATTTGATACCCCTGACAAACAAGACATAATACTTGGTTGCAAACCCTTGTTGGCAAGTACATCAGTCAGACCACTCCTCTTTGCAGATCATCTCTAAATCATTAAGATTTTGAGGCTGTCACTTGGCAACTTGGAGCTTCAACTCCCTCCATAAGTTTTCTATGGGATTAAGGTCTGGAGACTGGCTAGGCCACTCCATGATCTTAATGTGCTTCTTTTTGAGCCACTGCTTTGTTGCTTTGGCTGTATGTTTTGGGTTATTGTCTTGTTGGAGGACCCAGCCACGAACCATTTTTAATATCCTGGCGGAGTGAATAACCACAGCACCTTCTCCCAATCACTCACAGAATCATCCAGGTTTTAATTGGCAAACTTCAGGCAGGCCTGCACATATGCCTTCTTGAGCAGAGGGACTTGCGGGCACTGCAGGATTTTAAACCTTTAGGGGGTTATGTGTTACCAGTGGTTTTCTTGGTGACTGTGGTCCCAGCTGCCTTGAGATCATTAACAAGTTCCCCCTGTGTAGTTTTAGGCTGATCTCTCACCTTTCCCATGATCAAGGATACTCCACGAAGTGAAATTTTTCATGGTGCCCCAGATCGATGACGATTGACAGTCATTTTGCATTTCTTCCATTTTCTTACTATTACACCAACATTTGTCTCCTTCTTACCCAGCATCTTACTTATAGTTTTGTAGCCCATTCCAGCATTGTGCAGGTCTATGATCTTTTTCCTGACATCCTTATAAAGCTCTTTTGTCTTGCCCATGTTGTAGAGGATAGAGTCTGACTGATTAATTGAGTCTGTTGGACAGGAGTTTTTATAAAGTTAAGGTAAGGCTAGGTTCACATTAGCGTTTGTGTGAGCAGCGTATCATATGCATGCCAAAACGCATGCAAAATCATGCTAACGCAGCATTTTTTTATCCGCATCAGCTTACACATGACGCCAAAAAAAAAGTTGGGTGTGCATGCATTTGCATGCGTTTTGGCATGCGTTTGCATTGTTTATGCGCATGCGTTCAATATTTCCAGGTGCTGTAATCAGTTCCTGGACATGCGCAGTCTGAAGTCCACATCGCATTGAACGCATCCATGCGCATGTCCTTGCATACCAATGCATTCCCATAGACAGTAATCCATTTTTTTGACGCACTCATCCGCATTCGCATGACTGCGCATGTTTAACAGATTTTTGATGCTTAAAAAAATGCAACATGTTGCATTTGCTGGACACCGCCGCACACCGCGAAATGAGCATGCATATGCGTATGCATGCAAACGCATGTCCCTGCGTACACCATGTTAAAAATATGTACGCATGATGCATGTGGATCTATGTGAATCAAATGCTGCGCACTGATACGCAAATGTGAAACCAGCCTAAGACAGCTGTCTTTAATGCAGGTAATGAGTTGATTAGGAGCGTCTAACTGTTCTGTAGGAGTCAGAACTCTCAATGGTTGGTAGGGGATCAAATACTTATTTCTCACTGCAAAATGCAAATAAATTTATATAATTTATAAAATGTGATTTTCTGGATTTTATTTTTGATATTCTATCTCTCAATGTTAAAATTAACCTACCTTAAAATTATAGACTGTTCATGTCTTTGTCAGTGGGCAAACTTACAAAATCAGCAATGGATCAAATACTTTTTTCCCCACTATACACAATATTATCTCCAATACATTTTATTTTATATCACACATAAAATTATTGATTGATATAGTTCATGAGTCCCTTTGCTGGTTGCAACGTACCCTCAAGGTGGATATAGTTTACGATCGTCTACTGACTGTAATGGACGAAGATATTCTTCATCCTCTGCGTCTTTTCAGTATAACTAACTCACACAGTAGTCAATGATGAGAATTTTTTCATATTAGTTTCCACGCTTATGTTAACGCTGCCCTACATTTGCAGACAGTGCTAGGTACTTTCCAGCCAATATAAATACTCTCAATGAATGAGTTCCAGCCAAGTAGTCTCAATTAATGCACTCCCATGTTCCATCCCTATCTTGTCTGAATTGGAACAGCAGTTTCAGAGTTCGGAAACATTCCCCTGTTCCTATTATTTAGTTTCACTTTTTTTAACTTCAAATATTGTAACAAAACATATACAGCTGCTGCTGTGGTGTTCACAATCCACTTGCAATAGGACAAGCTTGATGGCAATACAAGTGCTAGCAATATCCCAGAAGTAATAGGAATGAAAAAATAAATTAACCATGCCAAAGGAGTTGAAAAGAAAAGTCTTGAGTTAGGAAAAGAAGGGCTGAATTCTGGCTGGACTGCAGTCCATTACAACAAGGTCAAGCAGCAGATATTGGGGACAACAAAGCTACAGACCAGCAGAGAGCGAAAATGACTCTCCACTGCCCGGGAAGACCATTATCTTACTCGAATGTCACTCAGCAACCGCAGAATGACATCAAGTGACCTTCAAAAGGAATGGCAAATGGCAGCTGAGGTTAAGTGCACGGCAAGAACACTTTGCAACAGGCTCCTAGAGGCAGGGATCAAGTCATGTAAAGCTAGAAAAAAGCCTTTCATAAATGAGAAGCAAATGAGACCCAGGCTGAAGTTTGCCAAAGACTAGGTAATCTTCTCTGATGAGTCTAATTTTCAGCTTTGCCCAACACCTGGTCGTCTAATGGTTAGACGGAGACCTGGAGAGGTGTACATGCCACAGTATCTTGCACCCACTGTGAAATATGGTGGAGGATCGGTGATGATCTGGGGATGCTTTAGCAAGGCTGGAATTGGGCAGGTTAATCTTTGCGAAGGACGTATGAATCCAGCCGCATACAATGTTATCCTGGAAAAACAGTTGATTCCTTCTGCTCAGGCAATGTTCCCCAACTCTGAGAACTAGTTTTTCCAGCAGGACAGTGCACCATGCCACACAGCTAGGTCAATCAATGTGTGGATGAAGGACCACCACATCAAATCCCCGTCATGACCAGCCCAATCTCCAGGCCTGAACCCCATTGAAAAACTCTGGAATATTAACAAGAGGAAGATGGATAGTCACAAGCCATCATACAAAGGAGAACGGCTTAAATTTTTGTACCAGGAGTGGCATAAGGTCACCCAAATGCAGTGTGAAAAACTGGTGGAAAGCATGCCAAGATGCATGAAAGCTGTGATTAAAAATCACGGTTATTCCATAAGATATTGATTTCTGAACTCTTCCTGAGTTAAATCATTAGTATTGTTGTTTTTAAATGATTATAAACTTGCTTTCTTAGCATTATTTGAGGTCTACAAGTACTGGAATTTTTTGTTATTTTGACCATTTCTCATTTTCTGAAAATAAATACAGAATTTATTACTTGGTAATTCAGAGACATGTTGTCAGTAGTTTATAGAATAAAAGAGAAATTTACATTTTACTCAAAAATAAATATGCCTATAAAGAGAAAAAGGAGACAAAATGAAAATTTTGCAGTGGTCTCTTAATTTTTGCCAGAGCTGTTTATTATTCATTGCATATCAGTTTTACTTTTTTGGACCCATTCACGAAGTTTAAATTTTCCATAGATACTTCTTTTAAAAAGTATCTGGACAAGATACACATAATTACATTTCAGTTAATAGCTCCTTTATGAGGCATTTTTTCAACCACATGGTGGCTCCTCCGACATTCTTATTTATAGATAATCAAAGCCAATATTCTTTCTTTTATTCACAGTAATTCAAGAAACCTTTTAAAAATATATATTTAACAATCATTATACAAGTTGCCTCTTCAGAGAAGAAGAGGAGTTGAACTCTAGCTCCACCTATTTTAAGAAGCAATCCTACAAGTCACTATTGACCCTTTAATGGGCCTTGAAATGTGACTTAGGATAAAAGTCAAATTGACCTTTCAGAATCATTTTAATTTCTATGTCTATTTATTCATGTTGGTTTTTAATGTGTATGCATATGATATGCTTGTTACTTTTTTACTGGACTTTCCACCTACAGACTATGGCTGAACATTGATGTAATGTGCCTTTTTGGCTCTTTTTTTCAAAACATCAGCATATATAATATGTAACTGTCATTCTGATATAGATCTTCAGTAAGGTTATGTCCTGAGGAAGAAGTTGGAAAACTTTGAAACACGTTGACTTGGTAACCATCCAAATAAATATTGCATCTTAAAAAAATCCAAATAAATGTCTTGAACTCCCACATCTCTCAAGTTCATCCGTGTGAATCTGCCAGCAGCGCAGGAAAACCGCTTTGTATCCGCACAGCATTTCTCTGATCTGATCGCCCACGGCTGGACTATAGCAGCTTGAACCTGCTCAATGTCTGTTGCAATTGTAACAGCACCAGGTGAGCTTGCATTTGTTTTATATGCTTTTTGTGCAGTCCGTTAAAACCCTATTGGTGCTCTCCTTGCTTCCTAGTTTTTTCTTATACCAAAAAAATGACAAACCTTGAAAAGGTAACATATACTATGAAAAGCAAATGAAGCCTATTTGAGCCATAATTCAAACAATATACAAATACTATGTACATTTTGCATAATCAGCCACCTTGCAGTCCATGACACATTATATCTAATATGGAACGCATTAGCCTCTTAAAATGGAATTGCAGTTTTACACATGGGAGCTAAAACCATAACTCTTCATTACCTGTGTGAAATTTTCAATTTGCAGCGTAAACTACACAGACCACTTAGATGTACTGTGGCTGTGAAAAGTAATCACAAAAATAATTCTTTTCTTTGACCAGAAAAGAGAAGCGAATGAGAAACAATTACCATTTCCATAAGATATTTGTGTTTATTCTAAACACATGTTTCAGAAAAATGAAAATCTAGTTTAAATAAGCAGTAACATTTTACAGCGGAATAAAACATAGCCAGCTGTGCAACAAATAAAAGTTAAAAATACCAGAAGTCATTGGCCTTAATTGTACAACAATTATATTTTCAAAAACAAGCAAAACCAATCCAAGATGGTGGTATTTTACAAATGTATGAGATCAGTTGTGGTTCACTCAGCACAATATATAAAAAAATGGAAATATTACATAATTACATAATTATTAGTTGCACATCATTGCAAAAGTACTCCATTATGCATGAAAAACTGCCACACATTGAGCCAGTGCACATGAATAATACAGAAACAAAAGAGTTGCAAAACTATATTATAGGCATAGACAAAGTTACTGTAGCTTATGTTGCAGAGCACCATTAAGTAAAAGGTTTTCATCATTAGACATAGCAAAAAAAATCTAATATTTAGACAAAAAAAAATTATCTGCATGTAAATTTTCATAAACTGGTTTTCAGCTTCAAGTACATTTTACAATTTCGTGTAAATTTGGGGTCTGGCTTTGGATTTATAGAATTATTGTATGTAAAAAAGCTAGAATATACATATATATACTACAAAAAAGAAAAAGTGCGCTGACAAGCCAATTTCAATTATTTTTGATATGATCATCTCTACCATTAATGTAGGATTCAGTCAAATATAATCGCCAACACATCCATATGTCTATTGAGGATCATTTTTGTTGCTTACAGGTATGTGTTCTATAGAATTAAGTTTCAGCTATGCAGTCACCAAATAATTCTTTAGCTTTAAACGATTTTTAGACCATTACACCTCCTCCAGAAGAAATAATGATTGCTTTAAATACAGTCAACCAGATTTATGAGATTAATATAACATGATTCTATGCTCAGCAGAATACAAAATCTACTGCTCTACTATCCTAAAGTTTTGTGTCTTAGGCTATAATAATAACACATTTTAGTCAAAGTGGCTCCATGCGGTCTTAAACCGGAAGCACTGGAAAACAGGATTCTGAAGTTTGCACTGATGGGAGCTTTAACTGTAATGATGCAGATGGATTCATTGAATGCTCTGTCGGACATCATTTTTGGCCACACCTGCCTATTTGAGGCCTGCTCCAAGACATGATCGGCTGTGTCTTGAAGCCAGTCCAAAAAGATTAGGGACAAAAATGATATCCGAAAGAGCACACATCGACTCTGTATGCATCATGACAATTAAAACATCGAAATCTCATTTTCCAGGACTTCATATGTAAGTCTCAATGGAGCCACAGACTATAGGAAAATGCAAGAAGAAAAGTGTGATGCTATACTTAACATAATGTTTATTACTGAAAGTTGTCTTTTTAGTGTCATTTATTTTATTCTTTTTAAATTTTGAATCTTTCAATTGTATCTACAATGAAATATATCTGCTATGGGGCCTGTGAATTGGGGTGCCCGGCGCCAGCATAGGGCATCTCACTAGAGTAACACTTTCAAGTGTAGTTGCATCTAAAATGCAGATGCATTTCAAAACAATAGTAATTGTTGTTAATTACATAATGATGGAATAGGGAATAGAGATCCGTCATTGTCCCATTCCATTATTTATTTATTCTGTGCAGAGGGCTGCTATGATGAGGGTCACCATACTGTGTGGAGGACTATGTGGGGGCCATTTTTCTATGTGGAGGACTTTGTGGGGATATTATACTGTGTGGAAGAGATCTATGGGGACAATTATACTATTTGGGACTGTTTTGTGAGGGCCATTATACTGTGTGAGAGGGCTATGTGGAGGCTATTATACTGTTTGGAAGGGCTCTGTGGGCCTCATACTGTGATGAGGATGTGTGGGGGCCAATTAACTATGTGGAGGTCTGCACTGAGGCAATCATTCTGTGTGATGGCCATGATACTGTGTGGAAGACAGTGTGGTGGCCATTATACTTTGTGGGAAGACTGTGTGGGTGTCTCATACTGTGTGGGTGGGCTGTATGAGTACCATTACACTGTGTAACAGGGCTATGTGGGGCTCATGCTGTGTGCAGAACTGTGTAGGGGCCATAGTACTTTGTACAAGGCTTTATGGAGGCTATTATATTGTGTGGAGGGCTGTGGAGGGTCATTATACTGTGTCATAGGGCTGTGTAGGGAACAGCATATTGTGTGGAGGGCTGTGTGGTGTCCATCATATTAGGTGGAGGCCATTATACTGTGTAGAGGACTGTGGTGGACTCATACTGTGTGGGAGGACCTTGTGGGGGGCAACATATTGTATGGAATCCATCATACTGTGTGTGGGGGGATTGTGGGGCTTTCATACTGTCATACTGTGTAGGGGCTATAAGGGTGATAATAGTGTATTGGAGGTCACTAAGGTCATCTGGAGACATTAGAATGTGTGTTTGTGATTTGTGTGGATGTAATGTGTGTGGGAGAACTATTAGGGTACCAAAAATTGTGTTAGAGACACTGTAAGTGCATAATACTTTGCAGGGGGTATTGTGTGGTTATAATACTAGGCGTGCAGAGGTTACGGTTTAGACATTAATGGCTGTGTGTTGAGCTGTTAAGAAGGCACACCAAATTTACACTATTATACAAGCTGTACTCTGACTACTTTACATTGTATCAATGTGTCATATCTTCAAAGTTGTCCCATGAAAATTTATAATAAAATATTTACAAAAATTTGAGTGGTGTACTTATTTTTTTGTAATATACTTTAGTTACAGAGCAAGAGTGCTGAGTGCTGCAGAACCTTGTGCATGAAAGTCGCCAACACTCCATCAATTTAATAATGTGGAGTTTTAAACGTCCTCTGTTGTTAGCCAGGCACTTTATGGTATGGAATTTTCCTGAAACATCTTCTTTTATGTGTTTTTGTTTGCTTTCACGAATGCTTTGCTGCTAGGGTTTTTTTCAACTGTATATACAGTTCTGATTAAAGTTTACATACCCCAGCAGAATTTTTGCTTTCTTGGCCTTT
>VIAB01013993.1:50005-65827 GCA_009801035.1 Oophaga pumilio
CGTGCCCTCTCTGGCACGCGTGCCATAGGTTTGCCATCACTGGTATAGATCAATCGTGGAACCTATGGTAAGGTCATTTCTCCAAAGTGTCACAGGAGTGTTTTTAAAAATTACAATGTAAAGCTGCATGTTTTTGGTAGCAATGTGAGTTGCCTGCATGGCTAAAATGTGTTACCATGGCCTGCAGCATCCCTGGGCTTGTCTCACATCATGCATACCAGGTATTCCATTGAATGGCAATTGATAAAGGAGCCACCAGCAGTTGATCTTCATGATTTGCATGCCTCCGTGGAATCAGCATTGCAGAATATTCCTTTGACAACTATTGACAACCTCATTGACATCATGGAGAGTAAATGTGTGCATTTCTGCAAATAGTGTCCATACTCAAAACTGAATGAATTAAAATGTTTTGAAAATGTTGTTTCCATATTTTCAACATTTGCATATCATTAACATGTCTATTGATCCTTTCATTTCCATAATTCCACAACTTGTTCTTCTTCGTATTGCAATTTCAATGTTGAGGCGTGTATTTAAGTATATAGGAACATTGCAACTACATGACTAAAGGTAAGCATGCTAGCACCATGAAATAGTTTTGACCTGTCATGGCATAGACATTTGAAGATATCTGATGGTATATTTATGGAATGTTAGCTGTGCCATGGATTTCTAGCAGAACATTGCCCAGTGCATAACACTTTCCCTTTCTTGGTTGCTTCTTTTGAATCTGCATTCTGTTGCCATACCTCTTTCCACATAAACCACTGGGCAGCACAGGGGCTCAGTGGTTAGCACTTCAGTCTTGCAGCACTGAGGTCCTGGGTTCAAATCCCACCAAGGACAACATCTGCAAGGCGTTTGTATGTCCTCCTTGTGTTTGCCTGGGTTTCCTCTGGGTTCTCCGGTTTCCTGCCATTCTGATAGGGAATTTAGATTTTGAACCCCACTGGGGACAGCTGTTGCTGTGGAATATGATAGCACTATATAAAAAAAAAGCTTATTAATAATAAACCCTGATGCCCATTTGATTAAAAAAATCACCTTCTTTCATTGCTCCATGCTCTAGTTCTGGTGTTTATGTGTCCATTCTAGGCCCTTTGAACAGTCATCAGTGGCCAGCAATATCACTTTTACTAGTGTGCGGGTACACGGCAGGCTTTGATGCATTATGTTTATTATAGCCAGTATTACGGTAGTTTTTTTTTTGCTGATTGTGCTACAGTAGCTCCTTAGCAGGATCAATGTAGAGAGGCTATTCTTGATTTGTTATGAATATATATATAATGAGCCTTATGTGCCAATGTTCTTATTGTTGTTTTTTCCCCATGTCTGTAAACTTTAGCTTGAAATTTACATGACCAAAAAAGTTTCAGATCACAGATAAATGTATGGGTTTCTGCAAGAAAACACTCCATGGAAAATCATTAACTGGAGACCTATACATCAGCAAAATTGAATTTGAAATTTAAAGAGCAACTAGGGGATTTCATCTCTTAGTGGACAATCTGTTTCAGTGCTTGGTTTCACATTCTCTAGCCAATCACAGGATCAACAGAGCTCTTATAAGTCACTAGAGAAAAGACTTCTTTCAAATGCACAAAGAAGAGCCACTCGTTATAGTTATTAATCCCCATGAAAGTTCTCAGCCATGACAAGCTGAAATATGTGTAATTGGGGGCTCTACTCATTTCATTATTGATTGTAGCGTGTCCCAAGTGCCATACTTACCATTAACCATTAGTGATTTATCTTAAGATAAGACTTTCACAAGTAAAAGTATGTAATAACTATGTGGTAATTAACTATACTGTGATTTATATTCTTGAGAGTGATTACAAATATTATTTCCTATATCAAAAATATTATTTTACAGAATAAACAGATGGTAAAAATTACATTACATAAAATACCTGCGAGAAGAAACATGCCAATTGGATCCTTTTAAAGGCATAGCACATTAGAAATTGCAGTATGAACATTCTATTGTTCATTTATTTATTTATATTATCTAACTCCCAAATTAGCTTATTGTGAGTGTCAACCTCCTTACTTAAACCAAGTATTTAATATATCTGCATTAGAAAAATAATACCCCAATGACATATAAAAGAGAAAAGGCATCACTACACAAGAATTGACCAAACATATAATAGAATACAGGAGATACACAGTACTCCATCTGGTTGCATGTACAGGTAAGGAACCGCTCTGCAAATGAATCAATAAAGAAAACCTCAACGCTCCTTGTAAGCAGAGCAAAATGATTCTTTAATAACCAATCCATGTGATACATGTGACAATTTCATCAGACTCATAGATTACCCAATGAGAGGAAAGGAAAAACAGAAAATGACCAGATCTAATAGTAAAGCAGGAAAGGAAATGAACTATGTGATCACTGTAACTGGCAAGAAGTGTGCTGCGTGATCACTGACAATGGCAGGAAGTGTGTGATGCAATTACATGGAGACCTTTCTTTCAGTGACTGTTGTCGATTTACTAGTAGCACTGTATCTCTCCTGCTCTTTTTATCCTCTCATTGTCAATCCGTGAGTCTGATGAAGGTAGAGACCAAAGTGATGAAAAAAATGGATTCTTCAGATTTTGTATTAGTCTTTGCCTGATGAAGAGACCTGAGTAGTCTGGAAAGCTTGCAATTTGCTACCATCTTTTCAGTTAGCCATTAAAAGGTATCAACCACTGAGGACTCTCAAGTCGAAAAAAATGGAAACATTTTCAAAGCATTTCAATTTATTCAATATTGAGTATGAGCCCCATACGCAAAAATTTGTGCACTTACACGCTTTGGCATGCTATCAAAAAGGTTATTATTGCTGTCTGAATAAAGCTCTGACACACTTAATGCACTTTTTGCATATCTTTTTGCAATTGCAGAATATAGAAGCCCTAGATGTGCTCAACTGGAGACAAGTTCGGAAACACTACAGGCTATTATTCTTCTTATTATTATTATTATTATACATTTATATAGCGCCCTTTTTTTTCCATGGCGCTTTACATATGAAAAGGGAAAAATATAGACAGGTACAATAAACATGTGCTGGACAAGGGACACACAAGTACAGAAGGAGAGAGGACCCTGCCCGCGAGGGCTCACAGTATACAGGGATGGGTGAGAATACACTAGGAGAGGGTATTATAACTTGTTTAGGCTTCACAGGCTGCTTACAATAGCACAAGCAATACAGTATGTGGCCTGGCATTGTCATTATGAAAAAATGGCTCATGGAACACTTTGGAGAAATGGCCGTACCATTGGTTCCACCACCAAATCAAAGTAACATCGAGTTGTTAGTGTTTTATATTTCTGCATGACAATTGCTTTTAGTCTTTGCATCTTTACTCTAAGAGTATTCATTATATTTGTACTTCACAAAAAGTTAGGAAATATATAATACTAGATGGTGGCCCGATTCTAATGCATTGGGTATTCTAGAATATGTATGTAGTTGGCTGCTGTTGCTGGGGTATATGAGGAGGATGCTGCTGCTGGGGTGTATGTGGAGGCTGCTGCTGCTGGGGTATATGTGGAGGCTGCTGCTGCTGGGGTATATGTGAAGGCGGCTGCTGCTGGGGTATATAAAGGCTGCTGCTGATGGGGTATATAGAGACTGCTGCTGCTGGGGTGTACGTGGAGGCTGCTGCTGCTGGGGTGTACGTGGAGGCTGCTGCCGGGGTTTACGTGGAGGTCGCTGGTCGGGGCACTTCCGCTGCAAGCAGCCGGGAGATGACTGGCTAGTGCCGGTCATCTTCCGGCTGCGCCGCCGCTGACATCCATGCGGCAGGAGATGACTCACGGCTACTGTCGGGAGATCAGTGGCTAGCGCCGCTCATCTCCCGACGATAGAGGTGGCGTGCGTGGTTCAAATCCTGCGCCAATTCGTAGCTGGACTGCGCCTGTCGCTGATTAGTCGCGTCCGACCAGGCGCGATCAATCAGCGACGCGGGATTTCCATTACAGACAGACAGAATTAGACGATTATATAGTAGATTTTATAATCAGCTGCTACAATAGATTATATTATCATCTTGCATATTTATAAGTGTGTATCTGACGCATAGGGGTATATTTTATGTGAAATAGTCAAATGAAATTTATTAAGGGTCTAGAGATAAGCAAATTGAGCCTTCAAACTGATTTACAAAAAAATTGAAACATTGTGGACAATGAAAAGAAAGCAAAAATGCAATGATTTGGAAATCTCTTACAGCCATTGTTTTATTCACAATTGAATCTAGAACACATAAAAGAAGTGGAAACATAGAGATTTTCTATTTATTTGAAAAAATGTACTCAATAACTCATTTAGAAAGTACTGGCAGTAACACATCTCAAGAAAGTTGAAACAAAGTTAACAAAAGACTGGAAATGCGTTACTTATGAAAAACTTCTAGAGTTAATGTTCAATGAATTCACATGACTGTGTATAAAAAGAGTATGTTGGAGAGGCAGTTACTTTCAGAATCAAAGATAGTCAGACTTTCATCAATCTGTGGGAAACTGACTAAAAATTGTGGAAAAGCTTCAGAGAAATGTTTCTCAACATACATAATACAATTTAAAGATTCAGTGGTTTTGGAGATATCCATGTACACTAGGAACAATGTCAATGGTTAATATTGGATGGTCTGATCTCTGGGCCCTCAGGTAGCACTGCATTACAAACATACATGAATCAGTAAATCACTGCATGGGCTGAGGAATACTTCTAGAAAACAGTTTGCAATCCTCAAATGCAAGTTAAAATTTTATCATGCAAAGAAGAAGCCAAACATCAACATGATCTAGAAATGCTGCCGTCTCTGTGGGCCAAAGCAAATTTAAAATGGATACAGAGAAAATGGAAAACTGCTCTTTGGTCAGAAGAATCAAAATTTGAAACCATTTTTGGAAACCACAGATGCCGTGTCCTACGGACTCAAGAGGACAAGGACCTTCCAGCACAAGAGCACAATTCTAAAGCCTGGATCTCTGATAGTAGGATGTTGCCTTAGTGCCTATAGCAAGTGCAGCTTACACATCTTGTAAGACATTATCAATGGTGACCATTATATATACATCGCAAGAGCAAGGCTTCACAAAAGAGTTTTAGTATTGAACTCGCCTGCCTGCAGTCCAGACCTTTCACCAATAGAAAACATTTGGCGTATTATGAAATGAAAGATGAGGCAAAGAAGACTCACAACCATTGAGCAGCTAGACACTTACATTAGACAAGAATGGGGCATCATTCCCTTCCCAAAATTCCAGGTATCTTCAATTCCCAGATGTTTACAAACTGTTGTAAAAAAGAAAGGGGATGCTACACAATGGTATACATGGCCTTGCCACGGCCTTTTGAGATATTTTGCTGTCATCAATTTGTAAATGAGTTAATATTTTAAATGAAATGGAAAAATGTCTTTTAAATTCTCACGTGTTCTATGTTCTGTTCTATGTTGTGAATAAAATATAGAGACAAAAGATTTCCAAATCATTGCAGTCTAGATTTCTCTATACTTTATACAGTATTATAGTTTTTTGGAGCTGATGCTGCCATTTTGTGGGGAATATGTATATGATATGAAAGAGAATTTCAGAGGTTACTCAGAAAGATATAGTACACATAGTGTGGATTACTTTGTAAGTAAAAAAAATAGTCAGATTTAATTACTAATTTCTTCTTTTGTTAATATTACAAACGAAATAATACCTTATTTTGCGCATCAAAATCTTAGCATTTAAACAATACACTACCATACATCACACTACTGTTTGGGCCCATTACAGGTCTCTGAAGAAAAGGAGCACCATTTGGATTTTGGGAGCAAACTATGCCTAAAAAGTTTACAAAAAAACATTTGCAGAGCTCTTTAGGTACCAGGACAGCAGAAGAAAGAAACAAAACACAATTTTCCTCATTTTGGAATTTTCACCCTGCAGGGACTTTGTCTATGATTGTAATGACTATTACCCATACCTGTTACTTTTTCAGAGCCTTTAATATACCAGTAACTGAGAAATCCCCATTGATAGCACAACTGAGCGGGTGCTTGCTGTTAGCAAAATGAATTCACCTTTTCATTAGTTAATCTTTGGGATAAAAAATATTTTGATCATTTTTTGATCATTTTTTGTTCAGATTTTTGTAAGGCAAAATAAATTAACTGAGCAATTCATGAATCATTTTTATTTTTAAGTTTTTATACAGTTTACCTAACTTGCAGATGTGATAAGACAGTGTTATTTTCCTGGTAAGTGTGTCATCATGATCACCAGGATAACAGCATTATATAGTTTTTATATCTTACTGCTATTGTACACAAAAAACTCTTTAAAAAAATACTGTTTTAATAAATATACTGTATATGCATATGCATACTGCGAGTGACATAAGTACTGAACACGTCACTGATTTTCTAAGTAAATATATTTCTAAAGGTGCTTGGCAAGAAATTCTCACCAGATGTCAGTAACAACAAGTCCAATCCACACCAGCAAAGCAATCAAACTATAGATGTTTATACATTAAGTTATGTGTAATAATGAGAAAAGACAGAAATGACACAGGGAAAAAGTATTAAACACATGAAGAAAGAGAATTGCAAAAAGCTGTTGAGGAGTCATAACATGTATATAGATAGATAGATAGATAGATAGATAGATAGATAGATAGATAGATAGATAGATAGATAGATAGATAGATAGATAGATAGATAGATATTGTGACAGAGTCACTGGTAAAGTGATAGAGGGGAGATATGTGTCATTGCGCATAATGGCGTCATTGATGTAAAACCATAAAACCTGACAGTACCTGTGTGATGTTGAGATCAGGCAAATAGTCACATGATGGAGTCACATGGCTGACTTCCAAAGCTTTTAGTGTTTAGTGTGCCTGGAGATAGCACACTCCAGGAAAATGTGTGTTAAACCTGAACCATGTGCATCGCTGCCTGTATGCGGGCTGATCCCTGCTAGGAAAATGACTGTGTTTCTTTTTGTTTCTTAGTTTTGCTGTTTTGCCTAGAGGGCCATCTTTATTTTCGCAATCTTGGTTTATACTGTCTGCAATAAACCAAGCCTTTTCTTAAAGAGACAGTATTCTGGTTATTCCTCTGTGTCCAGCAGAGTGAACAGCTCTACAACAGGTGGCGTTAGAAGTGTGGGCAGTTTCCCAGCAAACACATGTGGTGGCCACAAGCCGCGTAGATGTCAGGCAAGATGAAGGACCTACTCAAACATCAACTACAAGCACAGCAGCAACAGCAGCTACAACATCAGCAGCAATTACAGCAGCAACATATGGCTCAATAGGACACCAGTAAGTTGCTTATACAACAAATGCAGCAGCAGCATCAACAACACCAGAAGCAGATTGACTTACTGTCAGAGGCGGTTTGTGGAAAGGCCAGCAGCCCCTCCCCCAAGTCCAGGTGATGACACGTACATCCAGAAGACGGTAAGATGAGTGAAAAAATATTACCCCGGGTGATGATGTGAAGGCATTTTTTACTGTGTTCGAGTGGGTGGCAGAGCATAAGAAACTACCACCAGAGCAGTGGGCAGAGGTGCTGGCCCCCAAATTCTACTAGTGAGCCCCAGAAAGCCTATTATGATTTGGCATTACAGAATGTGTATGAGCATGCCAAATTAAAAACTGAAATTTTGGCACATGCAGACGAACTGGTGGGCCTAGTGGAATGGCTCCAAATGGTCGAGAGGTCCCTAAGAAAGCAAGGTGGTAGTGCATCCTCATACTGGAGTACCCAGCGAGAACCTGAGCCCCAAAAGAGGGGTAGTAAAGCCACCACTGGGGGGAGTCCTAGATCCTATGGAGTTACTGAGGTGTTGTCAAAGGCTATGAGTAAAGACTTGCTTTGCTGGAGATGTCACGGTCCTGGACAAATAGCCAACCGTTGTCCTTTGTCCTCCGAAAAGATGGACTGTAGCCTAGGGAGGCTCTGCTCCTACAATGCCTACCTAGACTGCAGTGCAGTCCGGTGAGGGGCCGCAGGTATGTCCTGTGTCAATAAATGGGGTACCGGTGATAGGACTCTTAAACTCAGGGAGTTTGGTGACCCTGAAAAGGGCCACATTTCTCCATCAGTTGATCCCAGGAAAACATATGCGTGTAGACTGTATCCAGGGAGATGCCAAGGACTATCACATCACCAAAGTGTCAGTTAAAACAAGCTGGGGTATGGAGTCCCATGAGGTCAGGGTGGTCGAAGGTTGCTAGACCCTGTGATAATCGGGTGGGACTTCAGCCTTTTCTGGGACTTGTGGGGAAAGGTGGAGATATGAAAGGATGCAGACAGGAGCCAGCTCAACCCTGTCGAAAACCCATCAGTCAGAGATGGATGAGTTCTCCTTGTGTGTCCTGGCTGGTGACAAGGGCGAGATGGTGACCAGTGAGATTAAAATTCCTGAACTGGGGGTTTCTGGTAGGAATTTTTTGGACTGCCCAAAGTCAGTACTTGACTTTGAAAAATGTACTAGAAAATGTGACTGTGATAAATCGGGTAGTCCAAGAGCCAGGAGCCAACACCAGGTTCCTGTACTTTACAGTCAATAGGGAGTTGCTATGTCGGGTAAGTAAACAGAGAGGGGAAGTATTAGAGAAGCTGTTAGTCCTGGGACCCTATAGACATAGGGTACTAGATCTGGCCCAAGCTCATGCCTTGGGGGGCACTTAGGTGTAGATAAGACCCAAAAATGAGTCCTTCAGAGATTTTATTGGCCTGGGTGTCACAGGGACATTGTTAATTTCTGCTGATCCTGCCATACCTGTCAGCTAACTGCCCCCCGTATCAAACTTCCGCATTCCCCTAGTTCATTACCCATAATCGAAGTCCTGTTTGACCGGATTGCCATGGACCTGGTTGGACCCTTAGTTAAGTCCACCAAGGGTCATCAATACATCCTTGTGGTAATGGACTACACTATGCAGTACCCAGAAGCAGTACCACTGAGAAACTCCTCCACCCGGAGTATAGCACAAGAGCTAGTCCATATTTTCTCCCAGTTGATCCTGATGGACCAGGAGACACCGTTTATGTCCAAGGTAATGAGGGAGTTGTGCAAGGCCCTCCTGTTTACCCAACTTAGGACATCGGTGTACCATCCACAGACAGACAGCCTGGTGAAAAGTTTCAATAAGACCTTGAACTCCATGCTGAGGAAGGTTGTAGAGAAGGATGGCTGAGATTGGGATTGCTTCCTGCCATACCTACTGTTCTCCATCAGAGAAGTCCATCAGGCCTATACAGAGTTCTTACCATTCGAGCTGATTTACAGACGATACCCCAGGGGACTTCTAGATGTTGCAAATAGAGATGTGAAGCAGAAGTTACACCCCACTGGAGCGTCATTGAGCATTTGGCCCAAATTCAGGACTGGATCACAAAGGTGATGCTGATTATGAAGTAGAGCCTCCTTCAAGCACAAGAACCCCAGGCGAGGGTCTACAACCGAGCCCCGAGACTGAGACAGTTTAGCCCTGGGGACCAGGTGCTTGCATTGATCCCTACCATGAAAAGCAAATTCCTGGCCAAGTGGTAAGGGCCATATGAGGTGGTCGAGAAGTTGAGTGATGTCAACTATAATGTCCACCAACTAGGGAGAAGAGAGCTGTACCAAGTGTACCAAATCATCCTGCTAAGACCGTAGCAAGACAGGGATCCGGTAGAAGCAACATGCCTAGGGCCCTATCCTGAAGCCAAGGTCAAGGATGTCACAGTGGCAGAGACAATGTCGCCAGCCCAGAAACAACACTGTCGTGAGCTGCTTCAGCGGAACCGAGACCTGTTTTTGGAGTTACCAGGATGTACGCAGGTGGTGGAGCACAAAATCCTGACTGAAGCACATGTGAGGGTAAACCAAGGCAGTATCAGATTCCTGAAGCTCACCGCGAGGTAATCTTTCAGAAGGTGAAGAGAATGTTGAGCCTGGGTGTCATCGAGGAGTCAAAGAGCGGCTGGTACAGCCCTATTGTCCTAGTGCTGAAGCCAAATGGAGAGTTGAGCTTCTGTAACGATTACAGAAACCTCAATGAGCAGTCCAAGTTCAACACCTATCTGATGCCCTGTGTCGATGAGCTTATTGAGAGGCTAGGGTCAGCCAGGTACATCACCACCCTGGACCTAACGAAGGGGTACTGCCAAAATTCTCCAGTCTCCACGTACCAAGGAGAAGACCGCTTTCCCTACACCTAATGGGTGATTTCAATATACCCGGATGCTGATTGGACTACAAGGAGCTCCAGCTATCTTCCAGAGTGCTATGGACCGGATACTAGTACCACACAAGAAGTATGTCGCCGCTTATTGTACGACATTGTGATCTTCAGCCCAAATTGGGGAAGTCACCAGCAGAAGGTCCAGGAGATACTTGATGCACTAAAGAAAGCGGGGTTTTCCATAAACCCAAAGAAGTGCTCCCTAGGGAAAGAGGAGGCGAAGTACTTGTTCTTCATCGTTGGATGGGGCGAGATAAAGCCGCAAATAGATAAAGTGGAGTCAATCCAAAAGTGGCCACAGCCAGTCTCCAAGAAACATGTTAGGTCGTTTCTGGGAATTGTGGGATATTATTGGTGATTTATCCTGAACTTCACCATGATGGCTGCCCCCTGACTGATCTTCTCAAGGGCACAAAGTCGACAATTGTCAAATGGTCCTGTGAAGTGCAGATGGCATTCCAGGTGTTGAAGCTCATCCTCTGCTGACAGCCAGTCTTGCTTGCACCAGACTTCACAAAGGAGGTCGTGCTCCAGACAGAAGCCTCTGAAGTCAGTTTAGGAGCTGTGCTGTCCCAGGAAATAGATGGCGACAAACACCCAGTACTATACCTGAGTAGGAAACTCTCCTCCTGTGAGAAGAACTATGCCATTGTAGAGAAAGAGTGCTTGGCCATCAAGTGGGAAATCCACACCCTGAGATACTACCTGTTAGACAGAAGGTTCAGGCTAATATCTGATCATGCACCCCTGAAATGGATGAGGGAAAAGAAGGGGAAGAATGCCTGGGTAACTAGGTGGTTTCTGCCTGTCCAGGCTTTCACATTCCATGTGAAGCACAGGTCAGTGAAGTAGCATGGGAACGCAGATGCCCTGTCCAGAGTCCCCTGCTTAGCCAGTTAATGTGCCAAAACCCCCGGCTTTGGGCAAGGCTGTACAGGTGACAGAGTCACTGGTGAAGTGATAGAGGGGAGATATGTGTCACTGCGCATAATGGCATCAGTGATGTAAAACCAGAATAGTTTTCTCCAGCACACTATGTGTTGGAAGGGTTAAATGACAGTTATATCATGGGCTGGTTTTAGTGGACATTCATAGAGATGGTGGGAGAATGTCCACTGTATCTCCACCTGCAGAGACATGACAGAACCTGTGTGATGTCGAGATCAGATGATCAGTCACATGATGGAGGAGTCACATGGTCTTAGCTTAAATGGCTGACTGCCAAAGCTTTCAGTGTTCAGTGTGTGCCTGGAGAGGGTACACGCCAGGAAAGTTTGTGCTAAATCTGATCCGTGGGCATAACTGACTGTGTTTCTTTTTGTTTAGCTGGTGTTGTTAGCTGGAATTTACTGATTGATCCTAGTTAATCACATGATATTCTTGCACTATAAAATTGCTTGCTCTTATAACATTTAACTATGTAACTATGTAACTATGTAATTTAATTAGGCCTAACTTGCTAGTTCAAATATGACAATCTTAATTTATTTTTGAGGCACGTGTAAGAGTCACAGAAGGCTTACACACAACACTACCCTCTATGCTGCGTGTTTCATTTAAATACAGTAATGAAATGAATAGGGGGTCATGCTGGAGACCAACTGATCATCATCCCACATGGGATATGAAGAGGAAGCTTTTTTTTTAACTGTCAGTCATTTGAAGAAACATCAATCATTATGTCATTAGAACATTCCATTTATATTCAGCATAAAATAGACATAAGATTGAAAAATCTCATTATCTATGTTGAATCACTGGATGCACAGTAAAAGCCATTAATATTGAATTGCTTTCTTTCATCACTTTATTAGCATCTTTTTGTATATTTTACAAAGTATTATCTTTTTACAATATGTCTGTAGGGCACAGAGAAAGGTAAGAAAGAGGGACATATTTTCTGTAAATGTGAACAAATCATTAAAAAATGCATTCTTTTTGTGCTTGGTTATTTCTTTTTATTTAAAGGGAGTCAGTCAGTCCAAAATGACAGTATATACTGAATACACAGCCTTGTAGGAGATAATAATAATAAAAAAAGCCTGTAGGGGATCCTTATAAAAAATCTCACCTTCAGTGTGCAGTCAAACTTCTATATTACTCTTGCGAGGATCGCAGCGCAATCCTCGGACTGGCCGTTGGCTCTCCTGACCTGAGTGGGACAGATGCGTAGAAATACATGCTGGCATGCTCAGATCAGGAGAGCCGACAGCCAATCTGATGATTGCATTGCGATCCTCGTGTGAGTAATACAGCAGTCTGGCTGCAGTCTTAGTGTAATAATAGCTGTCTCCATTCTTCAGTAGATGGCGTTTACTAAAATATGCTAAGAAGCTCATTACCCCCTGTACTTCCCTGTTGATGGACAGCACTGGCTTGTCTGGATCTGTAGAAAAAGTTCGCACAAGCTAGCGCCATAGATCACAAGGTAGGGAGGCGGGGACATTCAAAACCAGTGGGCTGACTAGTGAGTGAGCCTCTTGGCCACATCCATGGTGCTCAGGACACACTCATTAGCCTTTTTTTATTAGACTCCAGTCTCTGCAAAGTAGAGGCAGCAATTACATCACTAAAACTGTTCTTTCTATAGGGGCTACATATATCCCCTAAAAAGGCTATATGCTTAATTTATACTGTCTGTTCTTGCAGACAGTAAAAATTAAGGGCAACATTTTTAATGACATGACAGATCTCTGGGCAATTTTGATGGCAGATGTGATTTGTCTATATCGGAAGTTACATTGTTCAGACAATAACTCGCATTTATAGTGTACATAAAGACCACTGCATGCTCCTAATTATAAAGTTATTTTTATGGGTTTTTTATTAGTTCCTTGACAAGATTTCTAACTTTCCGCGTAGAAATGCACAAGACAGCAAAATTCGAAGAAACTTTTTGTATGGTGCACTTGGTGTAAGAAAGTATGCTGTGAGGTTTGTGTATGGCAAAATACACACATTTTTAAATCTTTTTCAAGCTAAAGATGAGCGAATCTGCTGAAAATCAAATTCAATACATTTGCTCTATTTTATGCTGGGATGTTAACTTTTAGGCTGTTCCACATTCCCAGTTCACCTTCCCTTCACTTTTTTATTTTCTTTCACCTCTAATTGTGCGACCTGTCATATGTTGCGGCGGCGGCACATGTCTGACTTACCATTAGGAACAATGCCCATATATTAAATCACCTAGCACACTTATTACTTATTCTTTTTTAAGATCTTTTGATTTTTTTCTTTCTTTTGTTTTAGATTTGTTTGTATGAATTCTATCCATAGCCATACATGTATATGTATCCATCTATCTTGGTTTTTCTAATTATTTGTATACATTCAAGTTCTATGTATTTTACACACATATCTATATTTTTCATGTATGTATATATTTCTTATGTATATCTTCATGTAAGCATTTTTTTGTATAATTATTTATTTAATTTTCCCACCTTGCAGTCGCTGCATTACTATAGTTATTGTCAAAGTTGCGATGTCGCCAGTTGACGTTTGGTATGCCACGTTTAAGCTTGCCGTAATTGTTCCGTTTCCCCCATGTGATTGCAGTTAGTAACATGGCCGATGATGTCACCTATTTGGTGCTCAGCAATAGCACTTTGTTATAAATGTGCTGGAGATGGTTTCTGAGCAGAGGCTCCCTCTGGTGGTTGCAGACAGTACTGAACCTTACAGCGAGGAATGGCAATCTGGGATCACGGACTGGACTGATATAAGGGAGGTTCCCTCCCATGATGGTTGCCGGTGATCAATTGTTCTTGTCTCAATTGTGGTTCCTGGTTCATTTGGAAGTTTGCTGGAGTCTTGCATGCCCCTGCTGCTTTCAGATAAGATATTTTCTGCTTTTCTTTTTGTGCTTGCTTTTTGCATAATTTTCTGCACTTTTGTGGAGGTCAGCCGGGTCCCCTCCTGGGGCCTGTGCTCCTCTCAGTTTATCTGTAGCCACTGTTATTTGTTCATTTGCTTTTTCCTGTTTTTTCAGTGGCTGCGGCTTAGTTTTGTTACACCAGAGATCTGATTTAGGTGGTGCTATCTATTCTTTTCCAGTTTATACGGCATAGGCGCCGATGTCCTATGCGTCAGCTCAGGTAAACTATGCAATGGCGTCGCATGATGATTCCGGTGTTAATAGATAAAAATCATTGGGTTCTTGTTCCGGATTTGTCCTCATGCCCACCTAGTCAATGCCCCAGATAAAGGCTTAGCGAAACGCTCGTCAGGTGTGTTTCCATGAAGATTTATATATGTATTTAATTTTGAATGGCTTAACTTCTGACATTTATTTTTCCTGGCTGTGTATTCTTACCTTTGTCTATTGAACTATATATATATATTTCATTCCATTTATGACCTGCTCTTGACTTCACAGTCTAGGTATTACTTTTGTATTGTCATAGCCACTCTTCGTATGTTTATGTTCTGTATATATATTTTTTTCTATCTCAGCCATATATATGCATATATATTTGTGTCTGGCATGTGCTTCTCATTCTTTGTTTATCTAGAAAAACAGATGTACAAAGCAGACATGGACAGTTATATATCTGCATCATGAATATTTGCATTGCTTTGAAACATATTTTGTAACCAGTGCAATATATTATACTGACACAATAGAATACATAACAATCATTAAAACATTCTGCAAAATAAAATTATTTATTATGTTACTTTTTTATTAACTCTAGTTTTACCATTTAAACTATAATGTATAGGCAATACTTTTCACACTACTTTACTCGTGACATTTTATTGAAAACCTACCTTTGTTACATGGTCATCATGTATTAGGAAAAAATTATTAGAAAAAAACTGCTCTTTTTATTCACTTCACAAAGCGCTCTAACTTTTCAACCCTGGAAAAATATTCCATCATTGTCAGACACCTGAAGTCTGTCATTCTAACACCAGAGGGCGCATGCACAACTGAAAAAGAAAATCAAGCAAATTAAAGCTTTTAACCCAAGACTTACCTTGTGCTCAGCAAAGAATGGGATTTGCGTCTCGATGAAGATAAGTGCATGTCAAATCAGTGTGCAGAGTTTTCATTCCATTGACAGATCATTTCATTATCTATGGTTTTAGGAGAACTTAAATGACTGTACAGTAAACTGCTTTTGCTTTTGTCTTCTAGGAGAAGACAAAAAAATGGCTAAAACTAAGAAACAAATGTCTTTGTTTATTAAACACTACTTTTACCTGGATTCCCACCTATGAAATAAATGCAGGAAGTAATACCCACGGGAATCTATGTCTATCAAAACAAGTGATTTCCACAAAAAGGTCACACGGCAGTTGAATCACATAATGCTCTTTATAAGTTCTGTTTTTCAATTAGGTTTTCACTTAATTTGCTTAACTGGCAAATCTATCTGTTTGGTTGTTATGATTGGTTAAAATACTTTTAACTATGAATGTAATAATTAAACTTAGTCATCTGAGATCAATTCTTTGACCAATTGTCTGTTAATTTATTCTGCAAAATAGATAATAGATTAATAGATGATAGTTTAATAGATAGATAGATTAGATATGTAATAGATTGATTGATAGATAGATAGAT
>VIAB01013994.1:10889-38833 GCA_009801035.1 Oophaga pumilio
TCGCCCGGGGCCCATAAAAACCTGGAGCCGGCCCTGCCTCAGGGAACTTATCTAGATGTGTGCGGAGCACCTTGAACCCCAAGGTGCTTCACATAAGTTTACAACATAGAGCCGTGAAAATAAAAAAAATCACATTTTTCCCACAAAATTTTTCTTTTAGTCGCAAATTTTTTTATTTTTACAAGGGTAAAATGAGAAAGTGTACCCAAAAATTTGTTGTGCAATTTCTTCTGAGTATGCAGATACCCCATGAGTGGTGAAAAACGACTGGACGCATGGCAGGGCTCAGAAAGGAAGTAGTAACTTTTAGAAACACAGGTTTTGATGGATTATTTTGCAGTTGTCATGTCGCATTTGGAGAGCTCCTGATGTGCCTAAACAGTAAAAACTCCCCCACAAGTGACCCCATTGTGGAAACTAGACCCCCTAAAGGAATGTATCTAGATGTGTGGTGAGCACCTTGAACTTCCAGGTGTTTCACATAAGTTTATAACATAAAGCTGTGAAAATAAAATAAAAAAAATCACATTTTTCCCACAAAAATGTTATTTTAGCCTCAATTTTTTAAATTTTCACAACGGTAACAGGAGTAAATGAAACCCAAAATTTGTTTTGCAATTTCTCCTGACTAAGCCGATACCCCATATGGGTCGAAAACTGCTTTTGAGGCACAGTGCAAAGCTCAGAAGGGAGAAAGCGCCATATTGGAGTTCAGAATTTCCTGTACTGGTTTAAGGGCATCATGTCACATTGGCAGAGCCCCTGAGGTGCAAGAACAGCAGAACCCCTCATAAGAGACACCATTTTATAAACTACACTTCTCAATGAATTCATCTAGGTGTACAATGATCATATGGACACCACAGGTGAGTGACAGAATTTTATACCATTGGGCAGTGAAGACAAAAATAATTAAATTTTTACCACCAAAATTTTTGTTTTAGCCCCAGATTTTACATTATCACAGGGGCAAATGTGTAACAATGGCACCAAAGTTAGTCCCACAATTTCTGCTGAATGTAGAAATACCCTATATATGGCTGTACAGTACTGCTTAGTGACACAGCAAGACTCAGAAGGGATGGACAGAGCTCTATTTGCCTCCTGGAGCGCAGATTTTCCTAGAATAGTTTCTGGACTCCATAAACAGAGCCCCTAAGTGCTAGAAGAACAGAATCATCCTCAAGTGACCACATTTTGGAAATTATACCCCTTTGGGAATTTATCTATAGGTGTAGTGACGGTTTTGACTCCATTGGTGTTTTCCAGAAACAAACTATGTTGCTGAGTGAAAATTGCAAACTACCGTTGTAGTGACCAGTACATTGTGCACAACTCGTGCTTCTGGAGACATGCACTCATAAATCAGGCGCGTTCTCATCGCTACAGAAATGTCAAACATGTGGACACTAACTGCGGTTTAGGCACACTGTGGTGTTCAGAAGGGAGGGGGCATTTGGATTTGAGAGCGCAGCATTCGCTTGATTTCTTTTGGAGGACGAGGAGCCATAGTGCTTTTCCAGAGCCTTTGTGCTACCAGTAACGTGGAATCCCCAGATTTTTCCATTGACAGATGATAGACTTGAGTGGGGACTTGCTTTTTTTGTGGATTGATTATAAACTTTTGCTTGTAACATTTTACATAACGTTTGGGATCACATTTATCCGGCGCTCTATGCTGAGCACTTATATGGGGGGGTTCCATCTATATCTCTGTGTGTGACACGATTCAGATGAAAACCCCAAGAGAGCCACTGACTATAATGAGGCAGCAGAGTTACTCTGGATTCTGTCTGGCCTCTGTTCAGTGTTGTCCTTCTTTTCAGAAGTGTACAAAACTGTAGCCGACTGCACTTTTATACATGCCTAAAAAGACACACCGGATCATAGGTTAGATGGCATGCACATATCAATCACATATTTCAGAGATTTACACGGAAACCCCGGGGTAGAGCGTAGGATAAATGTGAGCCGAGCCTTACTGCGATCTTTGAGAGGCAGAATCAACAAATCAACAGCAGGTGAAAAATTGGTTTTATTTATTTTGCGGTATAAGTGATTAGATTACTTTATTCTTTGGGTCGGTGTGATTACAGCGATGCCAGATTTATTTTATTTTCTTCGTTTGGCAGCTATATTTTGCAAAAACTAATTTTGCATCGCCATATTTTGAAAGCTAAAATGTTTCCATATTTTGTCCGACAGTCATGTGAGATCTTGGAGGACGAGTCGACGTTTTTATTGGTAGCATTTTCGGCACATGACATTTTTTGATCGCTTTCTATTCCGATTTTTGGGAGATAGAATGAACAAAAAAACAGCAATTCAGGAATGAACATGCAATACCTCATTTATATCTTTTTTTGTTTTGGCGCTTTTACACAATTTTTATAGAAAAAATAATTATTTTTGCATCGCTTTATTCTGAGAGCTATAGCTTTTTTACTTTTCTGCTGATGGAGCAGGCGGCTTGTTTTTTGCAGGACAAGATGACATTTTCATTTACATCCGTCTTTTTGATTACCGTATGTTTTACTGCACTTCGGCGGTATGATGATAAAGCATTGTTTTTTGCCTTGTTTTTTATTTATTTTTTTACGGTGTTCACTGAAGGGATTAACTAGTGGGACAGTTTTATAGAGCAGGTTGTTACGGACGCTGCAATACCAAATATGTGTACTTTTATTGCTTTTTTATTTACATAAATAAATGTATTTATTGGTAAAATATTTATTTTATTTTTTTCCTTTATTTGGGGATTTTAAAAAATATATATTTTTACACATTATAAAATTTTTTACTTTGTCCCAGTATGGGACATTACTATATTACAGCAGATCGCTGATCTGACACTTTGCACAGGAACTGACAGGCAGGGAAGGAGGCATGCCGGCACCTGCTCTCAGCAGGCGCTCACAAGCCACCTCCCTGCAGGATCCAGAAGGACCCCGTGTCCATCTTGGTGCTGGGAGTCTCCATGAAGACCATCAGAACGCAATCTCATTGCGCTGTTCTGAGGGAAGCGTGCAGGGAGCCCCCTCCCTGCACGATGCTTCTCTTTGCCGCTGTCACTACTGACAGTGGCATCAGATGGGTTAAATGCCCACAATCGGTGCTTGCACCTATCGTGGGCGTTGCTGCGGGGTGTCAGCTGTCACATACAGCTGACACCTGCATGCAATCGCTGCAGAGCTCAGCGTGAGGCCGCATGATCGCAGCACCATACTAGTGCTGATCTGGGCACAATCGCACCTCCCGCAGAGCAGTACTAGTACAGCGGAGGTCGCAAAGGGGTTAAGCACACAAGACACCCAAGCATGTTGTATTTGGAGATATTGGATGAAATTCTTATTAGGGAGAAGAAATTCCTCTTTTCGCTGTTGGAAACTTGTAACTGCCTCACTTATCTGGAATTAGGCAATAGTAACCAGACCAACTTTTCTCCAGGGGATAAAGCTCTCTAATCTAACCATCTCTGTATGTCTAGGGTTTTGCCATATTGGGGTAAACGGTGTATACCCATCTATGTTTAACAACTGTTTAGCTTTTTCTGATGTCTTTATCATAAGGAGCATCGTTGGAAACTTCTTTTGCAGCCTGCCCAGGTAGCCCATCCCGAAAATACAAACTAGACCTACCGGTAGTTTTGTTTCCAGGAGTCCATCATGACAGCACGGCAGGAGGTACGTCCCGTATATCCTCTTGGGATAGGAAGCACACAAGAGGTTAAAAGCCCCCCCTTCCGGCTCAACCCCAGTGTTTTTACTACACCAGGATGGATGCAACTCTCTTTTATTGAACTCTCATACATAAATGTTAATTCACATTAGTTTTAGAATTCAGGGGAGGGAATGTAATGGTGCTGTTATGATGGACTCCTGGAAACAAAACTAACGGTAGGTCTAGTTTGTATTTTCCCCAGGATGTCAATCATGATAGCACGGCAGGAGAAATACCAAATAAATGACATTTTAGGGTGGGACCACTGCCTGAAGGACTTCCGTCCATAGGCCAATTGTTGACCTGACATCACGTCTAATTTATAATGTTTACAGAAGGTTGTTATATTGGACCAAGTTACTGCCCTGCAAATTTGGTCTGAGGAAGCCCCTGCTTTCTCAGCCCATGAAGCGGAAACTGCTCTTGTGCAGTGGGCTTTAATTTTAAGCGGCCGATCTTTTTTCTCTGATGCATATGCCAATGTTATTGTTGACTTGATTCATCTAGACAAAGTTAGCTTTGAGGCTTTTTTACCCCTATTTTTTCCCCCAAACTGTATGAATAGGTTTGAATCCTGTCTCCAGGGAGCTGAAACCTCGACATAGTGCATCACTGCCCTTTTTACGTCTAGTGTGTGGAACAGTTTTTCTTTTTCATTCTTTGGGGAGTGACAGAAGGATGGGAGAATGATCTCTTGGTTTAAATTTGATTCTGAGGCCACCTTTGGTAAAAAGGATGGGTCCAGCTTAAGTATTAACCGGTCTTCTAGGATTTGCAAGTAGGGATCTCTAATTGATAGTGCTTGTAATTCACCCAGACGCTTCGCAGTGGTAATTGCCACCAGGAATGCAGTTTTCATGGAGAGGTAGTTGATGACGGACTCTTCCTGGGGCTCATAGGGTGGTCTACACAATGTTCCTAGTACGAGGTTTAGGTCCCAAGGAGGCACGGTCTCCCTGATTGTAGGTCTTAACCTTGAAATGGCTCAAGAAAATCTTGCTACTCATGAATGGTCCGCCAAGGGGAGGTCCATGAAGGCACTGAGGGCGGAAATTTGTACCCTCAAGGTACTAGGTTTTAGGCCCATCTCAAATCCTTCCTGAAGGAAATTCAATATTTTGGAAATGTCTGGTCGTGCTGTGGTTGAGGTGGATTCACCCACGTATGAACAAAACTTCTTCCATATTTTGGAATAGATGGCCGACGTTACAGGTTTTCTACTAGCTTGCATAGTAGTGATCACTCTGTCTGACAACCCCCAGGAACTTAGAATTTTCTGCTCAGGATCCAGGCCATAAGGCACAGAAAACCAGGGACTTGGTGCCACAGGGGACCCTGGGATAAGAGATTGGATCTGTTCAGAAGTGGCATCGGATCTTCCAGAGCCATGCGGTTCAATACCGGAAACTAGGACCTCTTCGTCCAGAAGGGTGCTACCAATACCACTGTGGCCTGATCTTCTCTGATCTTTTTCAGGATTCTTGGTATGAGGGGAAAGGGAGGGAATGCATACAAAAGCCCCTTCCCTCAACTCTGAGACAGGTCATCTACACCCTCTGATCTGTCGGCTGGATTTATGAAGAAAAATCTTTCCACCTTCACGTTTTTTCGGATTGCGAACAGGTCGATCTGCGGTGTTCCCCATCAGGGTCAGGTGATGAAAAACCTCTGGGTTTAATTCCCATTCCGAGGACCACAGTTTCTTCCTGCTGAGAAAATCTGCCTTTATGTTCTCGGAATCCTTCAAGTGAACAGTGAAGATGGATCGGACATTCCTTTCCGCCCAATAAAAGATTTTTCCTGCTAGGGTCTGCAGAGCTTGGCCCCTTGGGCCTCCCTGGCATCAAAGAAAGGAAACTGTTGTGATATTGTCTGAGAGGACTTTTATGTGTCAACTCTTGACCATATCTTGACAACCTTGGAGAGTCATCCATACAGCTTTCAGTTCTCTGTAGTAGGAGGATTTTTTCTTTTCTTCTGGGCCCCATGTGCCTTGTAGGAAGTGACCTTCTACCTCTGCACCCCATCCGTTCAAACTTGCATCTGTGGTAACTATAATGCAGGGGGAAAGAGTCCACGGTAACCCCTTTCCCAAGATTGCCCCTGGATGTCCACCAATTCAGGGAATGTTTTAAATCGGTCAGAAGCGCCATCTTCTTGTCCAGCCCTGAATGATGCCTGTTCCAGGCCGTAAGGACTGCCCTTTGAAGACGCCTTGAATGGGCTTGACTCCAACGCACACTTGGGATGCAGGATGTCATGAGACCTAGGATCCTCATGAAATTCCTAAAAAAGGTTGTTTTTCTTTTGAAACGCACTGATTTTGTCTCGGATTTCCTCTTGTTTTGCGTATGGCAGGTAGGACATTTCTCGATGAGAATCAAGGAGGACTCCCAAGAATACCTTCTGGGTTCCTGGTAGTAAGTCGGATTTCTCCCAATTTATTTGCCACCCCAGGTCCTGTAGGACCTTTATGGTCTGGGCCAGCTGTTGCTTGAGAAGAAAAGCCGAGTTCGCCACCAGCAGGATATCGTCCAGGTAGGGGACCACAATAATTCCCTGTCTCCTGAGAAAAGCTGCCACCTCCATCATTAGCTTTGTGAATATACGCGGGGCTGAGGACAGACAGAATGGGAGGCATGTGAACTGGAAGTGATGGTTTGAACCGTGGTGGGATACTGCAAACCTGCGATATTAGCAATGGTCTGGGTGAATTGGCACATGATAATATGCATCTCTTAGATCTAAGGTGCACATCGAATTGTTTTGCTCTATTAGCTGGATGGCCGACCTGATTGTCTCCATTTTGAACTTTCTGTACCTCACCCATTGGTTCACAGGTTTTAGGTTTATAGTAGTGCGATACTTGCCCGAGGCTTTTTTTTTTTCAGAGAACAGAGATGAGTAGTGGCCTTGATTTATTTCCGAGATGGGAACTGCCTCGTTTGCTCCTAATCTTAAGAGATTTTTTTTTACCTCCATCCACATCCTGTTTTGCGCAGAAAGGGAGTGGGGATTGGAGATGAAAAATCGAGAGGGGGGATGGGAGAAATCTATCCTGTAACCTTTCCCTATGGTTCGCAGGATACATTTGTTGTTTGTTATGGTTTCCCAGTACCCCTGAAAGAAACGCAGTCTCTCTCTACTTCCCTGGCGTCAAGACCTTCTATGTGGGGCAAAGGACGGTTGGGTGGCACTACCCTTACCTCCCTTGGGGTAACTCCACTTGACTGTTTTTCCCTTTCCCTTATAGTCCTGTCTAAACTGTTCACGGGATCTACGAAAGGGCCGCAATTTTTTGGTTTTATCTTCTGGAAACCCCTTTCTATCATGGAAGGCTCTCTCTAACATGATGGAACAGCTTACTTTTGTATTGGCTATCCCCAGACCAAGTTTTAAGCCATATAGCTTGCCGAGCTGTATTAGACAGTACATTACTTCTAGCCGCGAATCTTACAGATTCGGCCGAAGCATCTGCCATAAACTGCGTGGCCATTTTCAGCATAGGGATGGAATCTAATATGACCTCCCTAGGGGTATTGGTTTTTATCTGGTTGGACAGCTCGTCAATCCAGACACACATGGATCTAGCTACTGAAATGGCAGCTATATTGGTGTTGATAATCGCCGCCGTCGATTCCCAACTCCTTGTTAATAGACCTTCCGCTTTCCTGTCCATGGCGTCTCGAAGACAGGAAGTCCTCAAAAGGTATGGCAGTCTTTTTCGCCACCCTGGCAATAGGGATGTCGACTTTTGGGCTTTCTTCCCACAGCTTTGTCTCTGAAGGATCAAAGGGAAGTCGAGCTTTAAAGTCCCTAGGAACGATCAGGCGCTTTTCCGTATCTTCTCATTCTTCCAGGATCATGGCTCAGATATGCTGGTTGACTGGGAACACTCTGTTTCTTTGCGTCCTGAAACCCCCGAACATCTCGTCCTGGATTGTGTGAGGGACCTCTGTCTCTGATATTCATGGTTGCTCTTACTGCTTTTAGTAGGTCGTCCGTAATCTCTGATGAGTAGAAATATTTCTTCCTTTCTTCTGATGGTCTATGGGAAACCCTTTCTTCCTTGTTTCCTCGTCTTCCCCCTAATAGTATGAGTAGGGGTACTCTTCTTCCGAGGATTCATCTAATTCCCATCTGGAATGACTGGAGGTACTTGGGTCTGGCTGATGCGGCACGAGATTCGCCACAGTGCTCTGGATCTCTTCCCTAATAATAGCCTGCATATCTGTAAAGAAGGACGCCTGTTCTTCCCTCAGGACTTTCGCCACACATTCCGGACATAGCCGTTTTGTATATGCGTCTGCTAGTTTGCATTTGCATGACGGACATTTTCGTGGATTTTTATGGGAAGAGGAACGAGACCCTGCGGGAGTACCTTTGTCCTAATATACAAAAAGAAAACAGAAAGTTCCTTTTTTATCCTTTTTTTCACTTACACTAGCTAGAGAATGTCCGGCCGGTGCCTCTGAGCGGCCTGGATTAGTGTCCATGGTTCAGATTGTGCACTTTATCCAATCTGTTAGCACCCTTTTTAAAAGGGTCTTACCTTGTCCAGATGGCCTTGAAAACACCCCTCATGGATCTGCCATGTGTTCCTGGTCAGAACCCACGTGGCACCGTCCGGATCGGAAGTGTCCCTCTAACCGGAAGTGCGCGCCCTCGAATGGTGTCCGGCTGGAAACACATTCCCCGCCGGAACGCATGTTTCCTCACATGACTGGAAGTAGGCGGCGGCGTGGAGCCGACTCCCTCCGGAGAAGGATGCGGTAACGTCGGGAGCTCGCTGCTCCACCGACACGCTGAGGGACCCCCGTCCAGTGAGGTATCAGCGGTGGAGTGCCTTGACAGCGGGGAAAGATCTGGTCCCCCTGATCCCCGATAAGTCTTGCGCTGCTGCTCCTCTTGCGCACGCTGTCCTGCTAGGGACAGGAAGAACACTGGGGTTGAGCCGGAAGGATGGGCTTTTTACCTCTTGTGTGCTTCCAGTCCCTAGAGGATATACGGGACGTACTTCCTGCCGTGCTGTCATGATGGATGTCCTGGGGAAAAAGGTGATAATTGGGATACCTTTTGTATGGTCCTGCAGCACGGTCACAACATTACCCTGCAGTGGTCAGTACTGTTGAAGCTGCGTCGCTAAGAAATATAGCCATAGATTTGGTGCAGCAAGACCCCCCTCATCTTTATCCCTTTGTAACGTGTCATATTTAATCTGAGGTTTCCCCCTTTTCTAAATCAGTTTCCTAAACATAACTTGAAATTTGTAAAAGTGTTCCAGGAGACGCCATACCGGGGTGTTGTGGATAATGTAAGGCAGTTGGGGCATCAGTATCATCTTAAACCAGGTTCGTTTATCCAATCATCGATAAGAGTATCTTGCACCAAGTATTTGCCATTTTTGTTGAAACTTAGAGTACAAGGGGAGCAGATTCAAAGAGACAAAGGCATTAATATTAACAGATATATGGATTCCTAAATATCTTAATTCCAGTCCCACTGTCAAGTGTGTTTGGTGGACTTTAGAGTTTTGAGATAATTCATCTATCGGCATTAATATAGACTTATCCCAGTTGAAATCGAAACCCTGAATAATCTCCAATTTACAACTGCAATAGTGTTTACCAGGTAATTATCAGTATCCCCAAGAAACTACAGAAGGTCGTCGGCATACAACGCGACTTTTACTCTATTGTATTTTAGATAAAGCCTTTCACATCTCTATTAGCTTGTAATTTAACAACAAGTGGCTCTATAGCCAAGACAAATAGCAAGAGAGAGAGAGAGGACAACACTGTCTAGTCCCCTTCATAACTTAAGGGAGGTTGACAAGGAGCCATTAGCCCTGATTTTAGCTCTAGGATTAAAGTATGACAGTTTAATCCATGAGAGGAAGGATTTTTTCAAAGCCCATAGCCTTCATAATCGACCAAAGTTATTCCCACTCGAAAGCCTTCGCCGTGTCGAGTGAGAGCTCTGCCTTCTCTCCCACATTTAGTGGCTACATCTGAAGGTTAATGTATAGATGTCTCAGGTTTATTGAGGTTGATTTCATGGGCATGAAACCCGTCTGGTCTCCTTGTACCAAATGTGTGAGGATTTTAAGAAGCCTCAAAGCCAGTGCCTTGGCTAGAATTTTTATATCCACTGACAATATTGAAATGGGCCTATATGAGTCTGTACATGTTGGACCTTTCCTTGGTTTAGGGATGAGCACTACTGCTGCCTCACATATGGAATCTGGTAATGTCCCCACTCTGACTGCCTCATGAAACTCCTCCAGTAGTTTAGACAGTATCTCTGAACCCATTTCTTTATATAAATTCAGATGGGATCCCGTCCGTATCTGGGGCCTTATTATTTTGTAAAGTACTCAATCCTGCCTCTAGCTCCTCCACCAAGAGGGGTGCATCCAAAGACTCCCTCTGTTCATCCGATAACTGAGGCAGCTGCATATCATTAATGTTATCAATTGCTTCAGGTGTTTTAGAAAGTTTTGAAAAATATAACTGCTTGAAAAAAGTAAAGAATTCCATCAAAATAGGTTCTGAGTCAGTAACCATGGATCCATCAGTTTTAATTGCAGAAATAACTGAGGAACCCTGCTGTCCTCCCACTATTGTGGCTAAAAGACGACCGGCACTTTCCCACTCATTGTAAAAGCTTTGTTTCGTGAAAAATCTCCTATAATTTGCTTGGTCAAGGAGATAAGTATTTAGACATTTTTGTGCCTCCACCCATTTATCTTTGTGCAGAGTTTGAGAGATGGATCGACTTTTAGATTTAATACGGGAAATTTCTTTGATTAACATACCTCTCAGGTAGGCTTTCATTGCATCCCATATTATTAAAGAGGATTCTGAACCTACATTATCTTGGAAAAAGAGAAGCAATTTTTTAGTTATCGCCTCTCGTTTCTCAAATAAAGCCAGCCAATGTGGATTGAACTTCCACACCTGACCCAGCCAATTAATGCAAGGGAGAATATTAAGAACCACTAATAATGGGGAATGATCAGATAATTGCCTCGTGAAATATTCTACTTTAGCAATCCAAGGTATCAGAAACTTATTTCCCAGGGCAAAATCTATTCTTGACCAGGACGAATGTGAGACTGAAAAACAAGAGTATTGATGCGCCAGTGGAGATTTGTTGCACCAATCATCAACTCATTGCAGTTCCCGTATCACATGGGCTAGCATTGTTTCGTCCCCTACCCCCATTTGTACCCCATGATATTTGTCTAGAGTAACATTAGGGTATTAAAATCTCCAATAACAATCAACGTGGTAGATGAATATTCAGATATGAAAGGGAGTATCATTTGTATAACTTTCATTGAAAAAGGGAGCGGAATGTATACTTCCACTATACATATCCGTATCCCATACAAAAGACACACCAAACTGATAAATCTTCCTTCTGAGTCTATCAAAGATTTTTCACAGGTGAATGCCAAGTTTTGATGTATTAATATGCTACCTCCTCTGGCATACGAGATGAATGTGGAGTGGAAGGCAAGGCCCTTCCAGGATTTGGTTAGGGATTGAGCATTTTCTGGTGTCAAATGTGTTTCTTGTAAGCATACCACAGAGTGATTAAACCCATTTAAGGTTTTTAAAGATAGCAAGTCTTTTGTTAGGCTCCACAACTCCCTGCACGTGCCATGAAATAATATTAACCTGACCTGCCATTTTCAGGAGCCTTTATATAAATTGCTCCTTGCATTTTATCACAAAGATTATTCAATACCCATATATCATAAGGTCTAGACACAACTTGAATAGAACAAGTTGATCTCAATGGGCACACTTCTCATGCGCCTGCCATTTTTTCATGAAGAGGAGACGGAGCTTGAGTGACCAGGGGATGGACTCGGGGACATCATTTCTCTCTCCTCTGACATGTATATCATGTCAGGAGAGAAATGATTTTAATATAGGGCTCCTTTGTTTTGTATTTGATGGTCGTTACTCATTGGATAATGGCGATCACGTGATTGGGGTCCAGAAAATCCAGTCCTGATCATGTTCTCCAAGGTCTCTGCTACACCTAGTAGCCGATACACATCAGATTTTTGGACTCTGGGGGATGCTATACCCTTATTCCCGATCACAGTTTTGAAAAGGCGATGAAGGAATAATGCCCCTTAAAGACCGCTGTTTTAATGAGTAATGGTGGTCGTTAAGGGGTTAAAACACCCGCAAGACCAAAATAGTCCTTCCATCCTTTCTCTATTTAATTTCTTCACTTTTTCCATTGGGCCACATTGCAATAACAGTTCCGCATTTTAGATTTTGGAACTTGAGCAAATAACTTGTGTAACCAGAACTTTCATACGTCATCTCCACTTTTTTTTGCATCCTAGCAGGAAACCATTAATGTCTCATGACTGGCAAAATAAAAAAGGAACACCATAGAGTCTGTGCAACATTCGTCAGTTGTTTATTTCAAGACTAGCACATTTACAGCAGATACACTAAAGCAAGAGGAAGATTACAGAAAACAAGAACCATAATAATACATAATCGTGGTCAAATTAAATAAGTAAAAATAAGTATACAGTGCTTGGCAAGATAAAACACATCAACAAAAAAATGTGTTGTATCATACAATATCTTTACAAGTGCAAAGGTTACAAAACATGACCGGCATAACAGATCTTCCAGCTGCATTAGTAGTCATTGCCTTCATTTACCAGGGATAACAGTTTTATGTCTTTAAATAAGCAGGGGTTACTGCAGAGATGGTTCTTTACATCATTTCTTTGTAACAGTTTTACGTTTCATCACTTCACCATTTCAGGTCTATTGAAAGGAAAGGAATCCACATGCAATTTTTTAGCAGCCAGGCTTACAAGGCATTCTGCTTCTTCAGGCAGCTACGACGTTTGAAAGGCCGAACAATACTTACGTTACACCGAACATGTAAGCACTTCTATTCTGAACTGCTTTTTTCTTAAACTACCGCATGGTATTTAGGTTACACCCACTATAGAAACAGTAATTAACACAGATTTGTACAAAGGATACTAGGAAAATATCAAAACATACCGTAATCTAATTATCAATGAATATATGATCAGTCTTACTGGGGTTTAGAGTGAAAGGAGATTCCAGAGTTTAATCCCCCACAAAAATAATTCTAATTAATTCTTACTATTTACCGATACTGCTGTCTTGTATTGTTCTAACTCTATGCTTGAGATTTCATCAGTTTTACTTCAATGTGAAACAGAAGATATTTTCTTAACAACTATAAAACACTTTAATTTTATTGATAGATTAATAGTTATTCATAGCTGTCCTGGGGAGAGATGCCAGGACATAACTAAGGGTTGTTAACCCGAAACACGTAAGCGTATGTACCCTTAACGTCTTTATCCTTTTGGCCTTTCTCATTATGCTTTTAATTGCACAGTAAAAGTTATGTTTTAATTTTGATTATGGGTACTGGAGTTTAGTACTCATGAACGCTCTCATTTTTGACCTGGAAACCAGCTTGGTGTGTGTTCCATACCACCTGCACCACACCCTGACCAAATAAGGTCTTCTAGGGCTTCTACATACAGTAGATCTATATACAGTACAGACCAAAAGTTTGGACACACCTTCTCATTCAAAGATTTTTCTGTATTTTCATGACTATGAAAATTGTAGAATCACACTGAAGGCATCAAAACTATGAATTAACACATGTGGAATTATACATTACACTTTACAAAAAAGTGTGAAACAACTGAAAATATGTCTTATATTCTAGGTTCTTCAAAGTAGCCACCTTTTGCTTTGATTACTGCTTTGCATGCAGAAAAGGTGAACGGATGGACTCTACATGCCTGGTTCCCACCATGAAGCATGGAGGAGGTGGTGTGATGATGTGGGGGTACTTTGCTGGTGACACTGTTGGGGATTTATTCAAAATTGAAGGCATACTGAACCAGCATGGCTACCACAGCATCCTGCAGCGGCATGCCATTCCATCCGGTTTGCTTTTAATTGGACCATAATTTATTTTTCAACAGGACAATGACCCCAAACACACCTTCAGGCTGCATAAGGGCTATTTGACCAAGAAGGAGAGTGATGGGGTGCTACGCCATATGACCTGGCCTCCACAGTCACCAGACCTGAACCCAATCGAGATAGTTTGGGGTGAGCTGGACCGCTCACAGCTTCAATTTTGAATAAATCCCCAACAGTGTCACCAGAAAAGCACCCCCACCCCATCACACCACCTCCTCCATGCTTCAGCTCCAGACAAGGCAAGGCGCGGGAGCGCTGCCTATCACAAGCGATCTACTTACAGCGCGGCTGAATATCCTCCTCCCCACTGAGGTCTCCTCTATAATCTTCCCATTCAGCGCTCCTACTAAAGCACTACTGACATTTGAAAACCTTCCTCTCCACACTGAGGTTTCTTTACAGTGGACATTTACCCTTACCATTGATTTACATAAGGATTTCATATTGGTCCTTATTCCTTTATTTCTCTATATACACGGCAGTGGACTATCATAAAGTGCTATTTGACAAAGGCTCTGGTTGGGCCGAAACATTATATCGCTTTTTTCCCCTGTCCTTAAATGTTGCCTAATTTGTTAATAAAAACGTATATTATTCAGCATCAAAAATTATCCTCCTAGAGTGCGGTGTGATCTTTCATATCACGGTGGGAACCAGGCATGTAGAGTCCATCCATTCACCTTTTCTGCGTGCAAATCAGTAATCAATGTAAAAGGTGGCTACTTTGAAGAACCTAGAATATAAGACATAATTTCAGTTGTTACACACTTTTTTGTTAAGTATATAATTCCACATGTGTTAATTCATAGTTTTGATGCCTTCAGTGTGATTCTACAATTTTCATAGTCATGAAAATACAGAAAAATCTTTGAATGAGAAGGTGTGTCCAAACTTTTGGTCTGTACTGTAGATGTCCATTCGAATTCCTCTTTCCATTGTCTCTATTGGAAGATGGGGAGATGATGTATAAATAGATTACCCAATAAATGGGCCATTTATTCTATTGGAAGGTGAGCTGATTAAAATCCTTTTCCTTTTCTATCCCTCCACAGTGCAATGAGGTTTGCTTTCCATATTCTGAAACAACTTAATTATATGTTAGCTGGTGGTCATGACAGAATTTTTTTGTGGTTATTTTCAGTCATTTTTTTTAAACGCCAGATGTTTAGGTATGGTATTGTTCTGTAGACTTGTGTAGGAGGAAAATGCCTCAATAATGTAAAACGTGTGCAACTGAAAAAAATAAAAAAGCTACAAAAAAATCTTGTAAAGACTAATTAAGTCTTGTCACTGTAAAAAGTTAAAATATCTTTAAGTTGAACATATCACGGATAAAATAGTCTTTTTTTCACAACTATTGTGCTGATAGTATTTACTTTCTACATTTCTAGCTAGTATCACATGATCTCAAGATAAACTGATAAAAGGTTTGCATAATGCTGGGCTCAAACACAATACTCTGATCACGGGTCTCCTGTCCATAGTAACAGCCTCATAGGCACATAAACGGGTGTTTGCAGTGGTGGACACAGCTTGAAGAGGAGCACTGTGCAAGAACAATGTAGAAAAAGAGAAATGAAAAAGCAGCCCTTACGCGATCGTTTGTGGCTAAAAGTACTTTAATTCCTTTAAATGGACACATTCATAAAGTGAGGTTGTGCAGGTACAATTGAAGTGTTAGCAAGTGGAGACAAAAGACATAAAGGACTACGGTCGTCTTGAGCCAGGCTTGCACTTCTCCAGGTCTGTTCAGCAAAGGAATGGACCCGTAGAAGTGCAAGCCAGACACAAAACGGCCGTAGTCCATTATGTCTTTTGTCTCCCTTGCTAACACTTCCCTTGTACCTGCACAAATCATTCGGGCAGTCCAGAGATGTTTAAAGGCATTTAGTGTATGTAAACTTTTGACTTTGCAGTAAGTAATAAAAATGCCTTAAAACATTCTCTCTTTCTCCTTATTCTGGCATTTTGCAAATATTAATAATTATAGTAACCCTAATTGATCTAAAATGGGAAAGGTTTAATTCTGATTTCATGTCAGATATTGAGAAAACATGCATATGTGTCTCTTTATATAGTGTATGTAAACTTCTAGTTTCAACCGTATATCAGTTCATGGTGAGAGTATGCGGTAATAGATAGAAATGTGGAGAGTGATTACAAGCAGCATAATAATGCCTAATATTAGGATAGTGCATTAATAAAACATTGGTAGGGATGCTACAGAAGGCACCCCCGCTGATCAGCTGTTCCCAGTGCCGACCGAATGTGATCAGATGCCAGGCTGCATAGCTCCATCAACGGCACAGTGGCCAAAGCAGGGTACTGCATATCCATTCTATTTACTTAAATAAAGGAAGATGTGCCCGGTCAGGCCTTGGACACTATACATGAGTTGTGCTGTGATGCTCCGCAACTGATCACATCCATTTGGTACCCGGTAGTGGTTGCCGGGTGTCTTACCCCTACCAAACTGATATTGATGAACTATCCTAATATAATTAAAAATAAAATGTGCTTCAATAAAATAACTCAGTAAAATGCCCAAACTGGCTTCATGATATGCCATCTTACAGCCATTATACACATATAACATAAACCGTTCTGGCATTTAAACAGACAAAATTCTAGAATATGATTGCTATTTACTTCTGGTTAGACGTTAAACTTTTCATTACCAACTTCTAAATGTAAATTTAATATACATGGAGATCGCACATGTAATGTGTATTTACATATTCGAGAGTTCTCATACATTTTCAGGAAAAATTTCAGAAATAAAGCTTTGTGCTAAATACACTGCTCAAAAAATAAAGGGAACACTGAAATAACACATCCTAGATCTGAAAGAATGAAATATTCTCATTGAATACTTTGTTCTGTACAAAGTTGAATGTGCTGACAACAAAATCACACAAAAATCATCAACGGAATTTTATTAACCAATGGCGGCCTGGATTTGAAGTCACACACAAAATTAAAGTGGAATGTAATGTCCTCAAAACAAGTCAAAATCATGCTCAGTAGTGTGTGTGGCCTCCACGAGCCTGTATGACCTCACTGTGCCTGTATGACCTCCCTACAACTCCTGGGCATGCTCCTGATGAGGCAGCGGATGGTCTCCTGAGGGATCTACTCCCAGACTTGGAATAAAGCATCCGCCAACTCCTGGACAGTCTGTCGTGCAACGTGACGTTGGTGGATGGAGCGAGACATGATGTCCGAGATGTGCTCAATCAGATTGAGGTCTGGGGAACGGGCGGGCCAGTCCATAGCTTCAATGTCTTCATCTTGCAGGAACTGCTGACACGCTCCAGCCACATGAGGTCTGGCATTGTCCTGCATTAGGAGAAACCCAGGGCCAACTGCACCAGTATTTGGTCTCACAAGGGGTCTGAGGATCTCAACTCGGTACCTAATGGCAGGCAGGCGACCTCTGGCAAGCACATGGAGGGCTGTGTGGCCCTCCAAAGAAATGCCACACCACACCATTATTGACCCACTGCCAAACCGGTCATGCTGAAAGATGTTGCAGGTAGCAAATCTTTCTCCAAGGCATCTCCAGACTCTGTCCCGTCTGTCACATGTGCTCAGTGTGAACCTGCTTTCATCTGTGAAGAGCACAGGGCGCCAGTGGCAAATTTGCCAATCCTGGTGTTTTGTGGCAAATGCCAAGCATACTGCACGGTGTTGGGCTTTGAGCACAACCCCATCTGAGGACGTCGGGCACTCAGACCATCCTCATGGAGTCGGTTTCTAACCGTTTGTGCAGACACATGCACATTTGAGGCCTGCTAGAGGTAATTTTCCTCCTTGCACAAAGGCGGAGGTAGCGGTTTGCTGCTGGATTGTTGCCCTCCTACAGCCCCCTCTACGTCTCCTGGTGTGCTGGCCTGTCTCCTGGTAGCGCCTCCAGCCTCTGGACACTACGCTGACAGACACAGAAAACCTTCTTGCCACAGCTCTCATTGATGTGCCATCCTGGATGAGCTGCACTACCTGAGCCACTTGTGTGGGTTGTAGAGTCCGTCTCATGCTACCACAAGTATGAAAGCACAACCAACATTTAAAACTGACCAAAACATCAGCCAGAAAGCATTGGTACTGAGATGTGGTCTGTGGTCCCCACCTGCAGAACCGCTTCTTTATTGAGTGTCTTGATCATTGCCAATAGTTTCCATCTGTTGTCTATTCCATTTGCACAACAACATGTGAAATTGATTGTCAATCAGTGTTGGTTCCTAAATGGACAGTTTGATTTCACAGAAGTTTAATTAACTTGGAGTTATATTCTGTTGTTTAAGTGTTCCCTTTATTTTTTTGAGCAGTGTATGTTTTCTGCACCCAGCAAACTAGTTAAAAATATCAGTGCTCTCAATGTCTGTACTGTTGGCAAAGTAATTACTTGAAGTCTTTTTCTATTATGTAAGGTAGGGAATAGATAAACGTTCTCTCCTTGCAATTGGTTGGAGGGTTTTAACAAAAGATGTGATTCAAAGGTAAGTGTTTACTATATGCAAAGTCACAAATGAGGTAAACCTAGAAAAAATGTAAAAATAACCTGAGGTAACACTATAGTGTAGTCCACTATTTAACATTTTGTCAATAATCATTATACAGATAAAGAATAATGAATATTTAAAGATGGAACTATACAATGGTCTCTCATATTATATAGCATTTATATAATTATATTAAAGCATTAACCAGTGACTCGTCACACCGGTCATTGGCTATTTAACATTTTGTCATGATTTTACTTTTGTCTTTTGCTATGTTCCCACTGTGTTAGGAGCATTCCCTTTCACGAGTTTTAGACTTAAAGGGAACCTGTCAAATTCATGCTGCCCAAACCACAGGTTTTTTTAAAGTATGGAAGTTATATACTCTATTTATGTGATGGGGTTAATTCTGAGACCGCGGGGGTCCAACAGCTTAGACCCCCTACAAGTCCTGAAGACCGAGGCTCTGAAGAGTCTATCGTGAATGGAGGGGGTGGTCGATCATGCACACTGCTTCTTTATTCATTCTTAATGGGAATACAGGGAATAGAAGAGTTCTGCGCTCGGATGGCCCTTGGCACTCCCAATAAAATGAACTGAGTGGCAGTGAACCTGATTGACCACTCTTCCATTCAAGAAGGGATCCCAGCAGTCGGACCCCCAGCAATTGGCAAGTTGTCCCCTATGCAATGGATAGGAATAACTTAATTCCAAACTTAAAGATAATCCTTTAAGCATTCATTTTTAAATCATTTAAGGCAGGTTTTAGATGATCCATGTTTTTGGTCCGTTTGCAAGATAGCACACGGGAAAATGGTCTTGTTCATATTTGCTTAAAAAATGCCGCATGTACTAGTCTCTTCCGTTTTTCAAATGAGACTCACCCATACAACTGAATGGAGCCGTCATATTGACACCACACATTTTTAAATTATCCATTAATAGGAAATGGAATTGGACCTTCTATTATTTTTTGAATTGTGGATGTAAAAACAGACGTCATACGGCTTTCACCTGGATGAAAAAACAATCATTTTCACAGACTAGTCTGAACCCAGCCTTACTGCTTAAATTAGTACTAATAAAATTATTAAATGTATATTTATATTTCATAGAAACAAGGGCACAAGCATATCCCATAAAGGCACTCATCATTAATCATTCTTATATAATATATTATTATATATTACATAATGGCATTTAGACTATTTTAGGCCATTTGTAAAAAATAAAGAGAATATTGATAACTATAGGTGCAAATAACTCAATTTTCTTACTTAAAATTTCAAATATTATTTGATCGATCAGGTCATTTTTCTCACATATTGTTAACTAAACTCTGACCTTGAGTGTTTCGTGCATCTGAGGCTGTACTTTATTACCTAAAACAGGTAAAAAAGGAGCAAGGGGACTTATACTTCTAACTAAAAACTAAACTAAAAAAATAAAATTCAGTCATCACTGTACAATTATCAGTAAATGTGACACTTGCAAAATTATTAAACGGAATAATAGTGATCAACTATGGGTATTAGATCATTTTCAACTTATTTAAAAAATAAACTTTTTTATGCTAATTGTTTTTTGTATTGGGGGATTTATTTTATTTATTAGAATCTTTACCATAGCACACATTCAACATTACTAACAAATTAAGAAAAAAAATCACTAGGTGCTGTGACTTATTTTACAACTAAAAACAGAATAAATTTATTTAGAGACTTGACACTGTATGAAAACGAGCTGCTCTTTGAACGAGTTTTTGCATATCCTATGTATCATAGTTCCAATACCTGACAAAATTTTTATAACTCAATATATAAGTAAGTCGAAACTATGGAATTTGATGCGTTTCAGAAACTGTACTCGTGGCAAAGTATGCCAACAAACTAAATGTGAAACTTTGAAAATGTGTGCTTGTAAGCACTGTAGGACATGTAAGATGATATTTAGTGATTAATTATTGTAACTTACTGTTTATCCTCTTAATAAAAGATAACCTATGAGCTGATCACCTAAAGCTCACATGCTTTATTAAAATTTGCTCCTAAATATGTTTGTATTCCGAGAGACTGGCTTACATCCGTTTCGTTACTCCACATTCTAGCTTGGAAAATCACAGTCTACGTTTCAAAGGATACACTGCTTGTACACATAAAAATTGTTTTACCAATGAAATCTGCAGCCTATCATTCAAAATCGGTTACCGTACTTATTTTTTTTGATCGGAAAAAAACAGTGGGGTGATAGTAAAACCATGGACTTAACTATACTGCTCCTTCAGTCTAACCTGAAGATCACTAGGAAGTTCAGAACGAGTTCATCTCATAAGTAGCCTTGTTGGTGGGAGGTGCGCCTAACACATTATGCAAAATGATCTTCTTGGGCATGCTGTTATAGATCGGTGTCTCCAGAGTCCATCAAAGAACATCATCTTTTATATACACATGAACAAATGCAAATCTGCAGATATCACGAGAGGAGTTTCACATGGCAGAAGCTAGGTTTCCACTTTTCCGTAAGTCCCTTCAGGAGGCCTGTAATGCTTTGGGAAAGCTTTCAACTGCAGACTGTTAAATGCATATTTGCGACATCCGACGTTCTTCATGGTGTTTTCTCGCCGACAGCCCTCACTACGGAAAAACAAAATACAAAAACAGGCACAACAAAAGAAAATAAAACTTGCACAAATAACAAATGAAAAGCATGGGCAATAGCAGTGGGCAGTGCATCAATTCTAAATGAGGATGTCCAAGAACACATGCTAAGGTCATGGAATGTGCAGGGTAATATTTCCAGCAGTTGGTTTCTGGTGGAATAAAAAAAAATGTGTCATTTATTATATTTTGTGTTGAGATGTAAAGCATGACAGCATGTGGGCTATAGCAGCTGTGTTTCCAGGAGAAAAGAAAAAGGATCAAATCATAGTTTTTGTAAAGGTGCAAACTTTGAGGCATTCAGAAAAGATGGAAAACAAAACACTCTTTCCTTTAGGCATTGACAGAACAATTACAGACAGAACAAATAAAGGAGGTAAACCTCGGAGCACACCATGTCCTCTAAACTCATCAGTTTTGGGCCCATGCTAGACCTTAAGAAAAAGTTGGAGCAAAGAATGAAGTAGCCCAAAAAAAGCATTGTACCCACATGTATGGCTGACCTACTAGAGTTTAACAATACACTGAATATTATCTTACATCTGGTAACTAGCTGATTAAGGGCCTTGGTTCTTCACCTTTTCTCTGGTTAATAAAAAGGATCCCAAATATCACTTCCCAGATTGCTCCATATTGTAATTCCTACAGCCCCTTTCAATGAGCTGTCCCATGATAGACAACCCCTTTAGAAAGATGCTGCCGTGGCAGTCAGGTGATCACTGCTGGTCTCTGTTGGGATCCCGGCAAACATCAGGTTTGCCGGCCATGCATTTCCCCTGCAGTGCTGTGCCCTCTGCAGATGAAATAATATGTAATTCAAGGATGGCTCAAGTCCTCCAGATTGGGCTCGGCTCTTAAGAGTATCACTGGTTAATAGAGGGAGCAGGTAACCTCCCTCTATTCTTAATAGGACATATCTATATGGATTATTTAAGCTAAATCAAAACCTTTAATACTATTCCAAGCAAAAAAGTTCAAAGAGTATTTTTTGGATAAAAAATGATTATATTTATATTCTGACGAAGAAGCGGTGAAACGCGCGTTGAGGCGGCAGGATCTCTCTATTTTGGTTTAAGATGTAAGTATTGGTCACAGTTTGTACACAGGCATTCTTATGTTTATAATGCACTTGAAGCACTTTAGGTTCTAGTTTGGAATACAAAGTCATAAGCTCATTTGGTCTTTCCCACCAGTGTTTGTGAATTGAACCTTTTTGATATTGTTCAAATATTTATTGTTAATTGGTGTGATTTATTCACTGGAGCATTAGCATATATATATATATAGCACATTTTTTTCTAGCCTGTTGATAAAATTTTTTACATACTGTGTTCCTTGGATTTAATACGGAATAATTTAACCCCCGTGTTATTTGCCTGCTTAGTGAGTTGCTCTGCCTTATTATGTATTTTAACTATTGGTGGAATAAAATATAATTATTTTTTATCCAAAAACTACTCTTTGAACTTTTTTGCTTGGAACAGTATTAAAGGTTTTGATTTAGACTGTATTTAGAGTTCTTGGATTTAATATTTAATGCCATAATTTATAGGAATTTTTGATGCTTAGGATTATTTAAGCTTACTACGTCTGAGCTTCCTCCTCCAGTAGGCGTACATCAGAACACACGTTCCCTCTGTCGGCACCATAATAGTCTGTGGCCCCATCGGCACATACCTCAGAATCCCATTTTGTGGACAGTTCGAACATAAGCCCCAACGGAACCCCTGGACGGGTGCCTGAAAACTCCCTTATATAAGTAAAAACACACTAAAATGGAGCTGAAGTTTATGGTATGTACGGTGCATATACAGCCATAACCTTGAATGATTTTCTTCGAGAACATTGTGTAGGAACCAACAGTAGACATGTCATTGATCTTTAACATGGTTCACTTTACCACCTAATGGCTAAGAACTATTTCTAAGCGTTATCCTCTAAATAAAATAACATAATGGATATATTGCATAAAATGGAAGTCAGACAGCCCTATAAATAATTAGTACACAGCTGGAATAGCCAGCACATGCAAGTTTAGGTTTTACTCATATACCGGGGTATATATAAATGCAGATACAATAAGAAATGTCAGTTTCTTAAACCTATGAAGTACCACTTAACGCTAAAAAATGGTTTGCATTGCGTAGATCAAAAAGAAGAAATTTTTTACAAAATGAGGCATGAGTGAGGGTATAAAATAGGATTTGGTTAAGCCATGTAATATTCATATTTATACATCTACTGGTCAAGGTAAATGGTTTTTCCAGTTTTTATTGTCTATTTGGTCCCCAAACGGAGTGTGTTTTTATAGTACTGAGGTGTATTGGTCACACACACATCTCTTCTGCCAGGTTTCAAGGGCTTTGATGTATACAGAAAGTGCATGGATTGGCTTAGGGACCTTATCAGCATAAAGTGTAAAAAGCATTTACAAGGTATTACATTTGTGTGGTCTTACTACCTTGTGAAGACGAATAGAAGGCAAATTTTAATTTCTTTTTCTAAAAAGCAAGGATAAATCTAAACTGCAGCTAGAAATATGGGGGCTGCAGGATCAAATAATATAGATACAAATAATGTAAACTACATATTCCAATTTGACCACAGGAATCAATTTCCAGCTCCTAACATCTATATAAATGCACAAATAAGATCATATGTGGTCCACTATGTGAAATAAAAGCTTATCAACAACATAGAATGATGAATATCCAACATAGTAAAATCTCAATCTTCTAGGAACACGGAGGCATAGCAGAATTAAAAAAAATAAAATGCAAACTTTATATTGGGCATTTTTCTATGCAAAGGCACTTTTCGGGAGCAAACAATGGCTTTAGACATCCATGTCACTTCCAAATTGCACAGGTGCCCGAAGTAATGGGAAATATAGAAGGTGCAAGAGCTATATTGCAAGGCTATATGTATATACTATATAAACATGGAAGCACAACAGGCAGCAGGTGAGGAAGATGATTGATCAGAACTGACCATAAAAGCAAATGTGCAGCTACGACCATGCTGCCAAAAGAAGAAGCCTCAGCAAGACCTGCATCTATGGCTTGGCCATTGAGGAAGAGATGGGTAAATCCCTTATATCCTATAAAGTATGTCGTGAAAGCAGCATGAATAGTACAAAATTCAATAGAATACTGAAGATTGGTACATACGCTACATAGTGCCAATGTATGGTACTATAGGTACAAAGCAGCATCAAGGACATGAGGTAAGTAGGAAGCTGAACGTAAATACATATATACAACAATGGTCTGCCCAGTTCCTATGAGCTACCTCAAATTTAGAAAATTTTTAAATGTATAATGAAAACCGTAAGGCATTAAATATAGGACATAGCTCAGTCAACAGCACGAGAAAGTCCTACAATCCCATTAAACTTTGTATTTCCAAGCATAAATACTTCTGCCTCTTCTTCATTTGCAACGAAATCTGGAAACCAAGTATGCAATGCTGAGGAACACCCAGACTATGAGCAAATTTGGGCTGAATGCTAACAATGGAATAGAGTAGAGGAGACTGGGATCCAGCCTAAAATCTCGGATCGGAACCAAGCCACTCAAGTTCTTCTGGGTGACTATTTCTCGAGTTCCAATGCTGCAAAGAGGATAATTTGGGATTGCAAATGAAAAAAAAAAATAACATTATGGAACACCCCCACCCCCAAAAAAAAAAAATTGGAAGAGAAGGGTAAACAGCAAATAAAAAAAACATAAAAAATATGCATCAAAGGGAAGTCACAGAATATTGGAAACATACATTTAAAGATGATGTAAGTAAACCAAAAGTAGCAATGTGGGGTCAAAAGAAGAGAAAAAAGAGAATAAAAGAGAAATCATAAGAATGCATCATAGACAAGTGAAGCAAAAAAAGAAAAAAACTGGCAGATTTCCATGTTTGGTTCAGTGCAAAGAGCCACTTAGTCCATGCTGCCATGCATCATCATGCTGCTAAGCAGTGGCATCTGAAATGCAAATAGACCATCAACAAACCAGTACAAGATTTGACCCTTTCAGTCTCAGAGAAAGAAATGTTAAAAGTAACCATCATTTTAATTTTCATTTAATAAATCAACAGTAAACGTGGAAATAAGAAACTTTGTAAAATATTGTTTTACATAAATTTTCTTCTTCTCCTGCAGTGATCTTCAAATCTCTTTTCAATGGTAAAAGCTGTAAAATCTGTATTCAATAAAGACAGAGTTTCACATTACCTAGGAGATTACAGTTGGTGTTTAGAAGATTCTATGGAGAGTGGAAGGGGAGAAGAAGAAAGGAGCTTGAGGCAAACACAGACATTGTGCTGTAAGTATACCTGAAATGACAGTTACTCTAAATCTATGGAAAAAAAACCCGAAAAAACATAACTGCCATTTCTGGAGAACTTGCCGCAGGTTTTCTTGTGTCTGCCTCTAGACCCTCCCCCTCACCATAGACTCTTATAAGCACCAGCCATCATCTACTAACTCATCAGTATAAAAATCTGTCTTCACTGAAAACAGATTTTACCCCTGAATTGACAGTGGAAGAAGCAGATTTCTAAGATAAGACATATAATGAAGTTGCTTATTTTCATGGGTACAATTGATTAAATAAAAATCAAAACAATGGTTACTCTTTAAAGCTGTCAGATGACGTCTGAGAACGTCGAATTCCACTGTAAAAGGTTTGTCATTACTATAAAAATGTTCTAATGATAAGACCTCAGGGCATTAACATTAATTGCTTGATGAAAATTTGGCTATGTGTATGCTCTTCTGAGATTATGTCTACCTTATTATAAACTGGAGATGATATAAAGGCCAAATATGTTAACATCAAATTCTAAATGCCCTTTTGACAGTGTAGAACAAATGGAAATGAAAAGAGCAAAAAAATCGTTCAAAAATAAAAAAAAGATTGCTTCTAACAAATCCGCAATGTGTGCACATACCCTTACTGGTTATGTAGACATTAGAAGCACTGTATCCATCTCATAGCCAAGACTGTCCTCTATTCAAAACAGCCACTCTGTACACATAGACGTACTAATAAAAAGGACTGGTGTAAAAACAGTAGTACATGGCCTAATGTACATGGCGTTCACCAATAGCTGGGTCTACATATGTCTCCTACCATGGTTAAGAAGGTTAGGAACACTTCATTGTAGAACTGAAAAGTTACTAACCGTCTGCCTCCTTGGCTCAATTTATTTGCTCCTCCTGCTTCCTAGATGGCTGTTGAACTGGTATCTGGAGCGCAGTGGTAAGTCTAAATATCATTCCTGACTTTGATATCTCACAACACAGGAAAGTCAGGAGAAGTGTAGTTTAGACTTACCACTGCACTCTACAAACCACTGTACCAGCCATCTTGGTTCCTCCTCCTCTCATCTTCCCCTTACTGTTGGGGTTCCTCAAGGATCAGTCCTAGGCCCCGTCCTCTTCTCCTTGTATACTGCCCCTATTGGACAAACAATCAGTAGATTTGGTTTCCAGTACCATCTCTGCTGAAGACACCCAATTATACACTTCTTCTCCTGATATCACGCCTGCCTTTTTAGAAAACACCAGTGATTGTCTTACCGCTGTCTCCATCATCATGTCATCCCTCTATCTCAAACTGAAACTGTCAAAAACGGAACTCCTCGTGTTTGCTCCCTCTACTAACCTACCCTTGCCTGACATTGCCATCTCCGTGTGAGGTTCCACCATTACTCCCCAGCAACATGCCCGCTGTCTTGGGATCATACTTGATTCCAAGCTTTCATTTACCCCCCACATCCAATCACTGGCTTGCTCTTGTTATCTCCACCTCAAAAACATCTCTAGAATTCGACCTTTTCTTACTTTCGACCCTTACTTTTTCTTTTATTCATTCTCGTCTGGACTATTGTAACTCTCTACTAATCGGCCTCCCTCTTACCAAACTCCCCCCTCTCCAATCTGTCTTGAATGCTGCAGTCATGATCATATTCCTCACCAATCTTTATACCGATGCCTCTACCTTGTGCCAATCATTACACTGGTTACCCATCCACTACAGAATCCAGTACAAACTTATTACCCTCACCCACAAAACACTCCATGGCTCCACACCACCCTACATCTCCTCCCTTGTCTCAGCCTACCACCCTACCCGTGACCTCCGTTCTGCTAATGACCTGAGGTTAACATCCTCAATAATCAGAACCTCCCACTACGTCTCCAAGACTTGTCACGTGCTGCGCCAATTCTTTGGAATGCACTACCCAGGTTAATACGATTAATCCCCAATCCCCACAGTTTTAAGCATGCCCTAAAAACGCATTTGTTCAGTCTGGCCTACCGCCTCAACGCATTAACCTAACTATCCTGTATGGAACATTCAAATTTTTTTTTTACCATAATCAGGTACCACATATGTTCTCACCGCTTTATGCATTTAATAGCCCTCTGTGTCTGTACTGTTACATACTTTGGCTGTTAACTGGTTCATGCAGAATTACATGAACACCCGATTCTTACACTATGGTTGGTCCGAACGATGAAAGCAATTGTTACCATTTACCTTTCGTGTCTCCCATTTCTCCTCATAGATTGTAAGCTTGCGAGCAGGGCCCTCATTCCTCTTGGTATCCACTTTGATCTGTGTTTATTGTTATGCTGTAATGTCTATTGTCTGTACAAGTCCCCTCTATAATGTAAAGTGCTGCGGAATATGTTGGCGCTATAGAAATAAAATTATTATTATTAAATATAAGGAACAATAGGCTAAATTGAACAGAAGCAAGCAGTGAGTGGGTGGATGAGTAGGGGATAAATGAAGGGCACCATGTAGGTACATTAAAAATACTGTGACAAAGTCACTGGCAAAGTACTGGAGGGGAAATATGTTTCACTGAGGCTATTAACTTCAGTGATTTGAAACCCGGAAGTGTTCTCCAGCGCACTATGTGCTGAGAGGGCTTAATCAGCCATTTTAAGGGCTTGGCTTTTAAGTGAACAGCTGAAGAGCGGATGGGAGGTGTTGTGAATGTGCTAGAGATGGTTTCTGAGCAGAGGC
>VIAB01013995.1:33656-57606 GCA_009801035.1 Oophaga pumilio
GTCTTACAACATTTTTGACCACCATTTTGCTGACCAAAAAATCTGCAGGTGGACAAAAAATATTTATGTACAGTTCTTATATTTATCACTGTGTTTTTAACGCCACACACATCTCATATCATTGCGATAACTATTTTACAATTTTAGTACTCCAACAATTTTTTTTTTGTGTAATAGCCTAGTTATTGACACAATTTTGGTGGTAAAAAAAATACAGCCCACATATGTAACAGTGTTCTATCTCTGTCAGACGCCAGATCTATATGTGGTCTACAAATTGTGGCATTTCTGACCTATTTTCCATTGTATTTGCTGTCTGTTACCCTAGTTCCGTACAATATTTTGGGGTATAAACAAAAAATACAGGCTACATAGAGTGACCAGTGTGGTATCTGTGTCAGACTCCTATCTCTCTGTGTGCCAAAAATTGTGGCATATCAGGGAAACATTACCCTTTTTTGCTGTGTCTTACCCTATTTCTAGACAGTCTTTTTGGGTAAAAAATTTTTTAAAAAACTCCAAGGCACATATTGAACAGTATGTTATCTCCGTCAGATGCCATTTGTGTCTGTGCTTTACAAATACTTGCTTTTCAGGCCTACTTTACCTTTTTTTCTGTATACTATACCCTAGGTCTAGTATACACTATTTTGGCCTAAAAAATAAAAAAATATCAGCCCCATATTGAACAGTCCGGTATCTCTGTGACACCCCTCAAGTATCTGAGGACTACAAAGTGTGCTTTGGAGGCTTCCATTCACCTTTATTTGGTGTGTGTTACCATAGCTGAAAACACTATTTAGGGCTAAAAATTTAAGAAATACTGCCCACATATTGAAAAATGTGTTATCGCTGTCAGACGGCTGAGCTATTTATGGCCTACAAATTGCGGCAATTCAGGCCTACATTCCACTGTATTTGCTGTCTGTTTCCCTAGTTCTGTACAATATTTTGGGGTATAAACTAAAAAAATACAGGCTACATAGAGTGACCAGTGTGGTATCTGTGTCAGACTCCTATCTTTCTGTGTGCCAAAAATTGTGGCATATCAGGGAAACATTACCCTTGTTTGCTGTGTCTTACCCTATTTCTAGACAGTCTTTTTGGATAAAAAATTGTTTTACAAAACTCCAGGGCACATATTGAACAGTCTGTTATCTCCGTCAGATGCCATTTGTATCTGTGCTTTACAATTACTTGCTTTTCAGGCCTACTTTACCTTTTTTTCTGTATACTATACCCTAGGTCTAGTATACACTATTTTGGCCAAAAAAAATAAAAAAATATCAGCTTCATATTGAACAGTCCGGTATCTCTGTGACAACCCTCAAGTATCTGAGGACTACAAAGTGTGCTTTGGAGGCTTCCATTCACCTTTATTTGGTGTGTGTTACCATAGCTGAAAACACTATTTAGGGCTAAAAATTTAAAAAATACTGCCCACATATTGAACAGTGTGGTATCGCTGTCAGACGGCTGAGCTATTTATGGCCTACAAATTGCGGCAATTCAGGCCTACATTCCACTGTATTTGCTGTCTGTTTCCCTAGTTCTGTACAATATTTTGGGGTATAAACTAAAAAAATACAGGCTACATAGAGTGACCAGTGTGGTATCTGTGTCAGACTCCTATCTCTCTGTGTGCAAAAAATTGTGGCATATCAGGGAAACATTACCCTTTTATGCTGCGTCTTACCCTATTTCTAGACAGTGTTTTTGGTTAAAAAAAAACAAAAACTCCAGGGCACATAATGAACTGTCTGTTATATCTGTCAGATGCCAGGTGTATCTGTGCTCTTCAAGTAGTTGCTTTTCAGGCCTACCTTGCCCTTTTGTTTTCTGTCTGCTACCCTAGGTCTAGTATACACTATTGTGGCCTAAAAATAAAAAACACCGGCCTCATATTGAAAAGTCTGGTATCTCAGTGGCACGCCTCATCTATCTGTGGGCTAGAAAGTGTGCTTTTGAGCATTCCCTTCAGCTTTTTTTGCTGTGTGTTACCGTAGCTCAAAACAGTTTTTTTGGTGTAAAAATACAAAAAGACCGGAGACATATTAAACAGTCTGCTATCTCTGTGACACGCCTCATGTATCTGTGGACTACAAAGTGTGCTCTGGAGGCTTCCATTCACCTTTATTTGCTGTGTGTTACCCTAGCTGTAAAAACACTATTTAGGGCTAAAAATTTAAAAAATACTACCCACATATTGAACAGTGTGGTATCGCTGTCAGACGGCTGAGCTATTTGTGGCCTACAAATTGCGGCAATTCAGGCCTACATTCCACTGTATTTGCTGTCTGTTACCCTAGTTCTTTACAATATTTTGGGATATAAACTAAAAAATACAGGTTACATTGAGTGACTAGTGTGTTATCTGTGTAAGACTCCTAACTCTCTGTGTACTAAAAATTGTGGCATTTCAGGGCTACATTAGACAGTTTTTCCTTCATCTTACCACAGTTATTGACAGTGACAAGATTTTTTTAAACAAATAAAGTACATTCCAGATATTTAAAAGTGCGCTTTGCTCGTACACGGTTTACATCTAATTTTGCTCCAAATTGTGACTTTTTAATTGAACGTTGAAAATATTGTACTACATTTAAAATGGGAAAGGCACATGGCAAGGGACAGGGAACTGGATGTGATGGTGATGGTCTATGCAGAGGCCGAGGGCAAGCTGCAATTGTGCCACAAAAAAAACACCCACATCTTTTCGCAACAGATTCCTGTCAGAATTCATAGGGGATGGCAGAACACCACTCTTGACACCAGAGCAGCATGAAAAGGTAGTTGGTTGAATGACGGATAATACTTCCAGTCAGTTTGGCACCACCACCAGCACCCTGTCTTCCACACGGTCAAGTCTGAGTAGCCGTGAGTCGGGACCGCATATTGCTCACCCTGATCCTCCTTCCAACTCCCATGCCGAGTGCCTGCAGACAACTGATCCCACACTTGGACACTCCAAAGAGCTGTTCAGTTGTCCATTTATAGATTCTGGCCTCTCACCTGGTCCACTTGAAGCAGGGCAAACTGAGATTGCATGTAGCGATGCCCAAATATTTGAGCAGCCATGTTCACACGAAGGCGACAGTGGGAATGTGTCACAAGAGGTGGATGATGATGAGACACAATTGCCAGAAAGTCAGGAGGAGGACCAGGGTGCAGAAGTGGAAGAGGAGGTGGTGGATGATATAGTAACTGACCAAAACTGGCAGGAGGACATGCATAGCGAGGACAGAAGCACACAGGGGGAGGGAGGCATAGCACCACAACAGGCAGGAAGAAGCACTGTGGTGGCCGCAGACAGAAGGCGGGCAACCGCTCCTCGTAACACCAGCACGACAGAAGTTGTCATTACAAATGTTCGGTCTTCCCGAGTCTGGTTGTTTTTTAAAGACTCTGCCGATAACCCCAAACAGGCCATTTGCACCACCTGCCATGCCCGCATCAGCAGAGGTAGCAAAACTACCAGCCTGACCACCACTAGCATGATCAGGCACATGGCAGCAAAGCACCCAACTTTGTGGGCTGAACCCCAGAGTCCAGGAACATTGTCTGCGGGTGACACCACAGCTTCTTCTGCTGTTGTGCGTGGAAGTCAATCCCCTGTCCATGGTGCCTGCGAAGATGCCTCCTGCCCTGCACCTGCCATTGCACACACTCAACTACCACCATAAGCAAGCACTTCCACGTCCCAGCGCAGCCTTCAGTTGTCCATACCTCAGTCATTGGAACAAAAGTGGAAATACGCATCCAACGCCCCACAGGCCACAGTACTAAATTCACACATTTATCATCTGCTTGCGCTCAAAATGTTGACTTTAAGGCTCGTGGAGACCGAAGCTTTCCGCAACCGGATGGGGGCGGCCGTCCCAAGGTACTCTGTCCCCAGCCGACACAATTTTTCCTGGTGTGCACTTCCTGCATTACACAAGCACGTGTCCCATAACATTACCCGTGCCCTCAACAATGCAGTTACAGGGAAAGTACGCTTAACTACGGACATATGGTCAAGTGCTTCTGGTCAGGGATGTTACATCTCGCTGATGGCACACTGGGTTAACATAGTGGAAGTCGGGACCCAGTCTGACCTTGGGATAGAACACGTTCTACCAACGCACAAGATAGCGGGCCTGTCATGTAAGAAGTACAGTTCATATAGTGTCTTGTGCTTGGATGCGATGAAAACACAGGAGTCACAGGTTTGATATAGAAGATCTTGTATTACTTCATACAAGTGGCAATGATAGTCACACAGGTTGCAGATACAAAAGCAGGAGACACAGCAGGCCAGAGTAACTTAAGTTCAGCAATCACTCTGCACAACAGGTTCAGGATCTCTTCTTCTGTTACCGTAAGTCCATGCAAACGTGGATACATCAAAGTAGCAAGGTTCAAAAGTCCACGAGTGTTCCAAAGTTCCACAATAGGAAATAACTGGAGTACAAGGTCCAAGGCTTCCAGGAGTCAGGTCACAAGTTCACTGCAGGCTTGATTCTGAAGCACTGATTTGTTCAACTGTGGCTGCTTAAGTAGCAAGAGGCAGAAAATCAGGGCGGGAACATGCAAGCTGGAAACTCCATATTGACTGAGGGCAAGATAGCTGCAGCAAGACAGAAAGTAAAATGGCTGACGGAAAAACTGAGTTTCAGGAACATGTACACAGAACCTTACAGGGCCCTAGCTCAATCAGGGTTTCCCCCACAGTCTACAGCTCCTGCACATCAACCTCCTCCTCTTCAGCCTGCATCTCTGAAATTACCACATCAGTCGCAAGTTGGAAGCACTGCAGCACTGCCTCAGCCAAGCGTCAACAGGCTGTGCTGAAGTTAATATGCTTAGGTGACAAACCTCACAATGCTGAAGAGTTGTGGACAGCTCTGAAAGAGCAAGCACATATGTGGCTGACACCGCTAAACCTACAGCCAGGCATGGTGGTGTGTGACAATGGCCGTAACCTGGTGGCAGCTCTGAGGCGAGGTGAGCTCAATCACGTACCATGCCTGGCCCATGTGCTTAACCTGGTGGTTCAGCGGTTTCTCAAAACCTACCCGAAGCTGCTGGATCTGCTTGTGAAAGTACACCGCCTGTGAGCCCATTTTAGAAATTGAGCTACAGCGTCAGCCACCCTTTCCGTGCTTCAGCAGCGTTTGCAGCTTCTGGCTCACCGATAGGTGTGTGATGTCCCCACACATTGGAACTCTACACTGCATATGTTGGAAAGGATTTGTGAGCAGAAGAGGGTCGTTGTTTAGTACCAGCATCAACAAGTGCATCGGTATTCAGTTCAGACTCCACACATAAGACCTCAAGAGTGGACATGGATGTCAGACATGTGTAGCATCCTAAAAAACTTTGAGAAGTTCACCAAGATGGTGAGCGGCTATGATGCCATAATTAGCATCACCATCCCACTTCTCTGTATTCTGAAAAGCTCTCTGCTCACAATCAAAGAGGATGCATTGCAGGCGGAGCACGATGAGATGGAGCAAGAAACCATACATGGTGAGTACACACAGCCCAGCCTCTTGTCATCCCAATGTGGATTGTTTGACAATGAGGAAGAGAAAGAGGAGGAAGAACAGGAGCTACTTTCCCGTTGCAATAGACGGTACTACAAGCACAACTGTCATACCGTCTGTTCAGCGTGGATGGTCTGAGGTCAGGGAGGAGGAAGAGGAGGACAGCATGGTCAGACATCCTGTTGGTGAGGACACGGAAGGCTTGCCAGTTATCAGTCTGACATGCATGGCAGACTATGTTGCGCTGCCTTTCCCGTGACACTCGCACTATCAGAATTTTTGCTGATACTCAGTACTGGTTGGTGACACTTCTAGACCCACGCTACAAGAAGAACTTTCAATCTCTTATTCCAGAGTCAGATAGGTGTATTAAAATGATGCAGTACCAGAGGTAAATTGTTATGGAATTACTGAAAAAATTCCCATCTGAAAACGATGGCGGCAGAGGTCATAGTTCGTTGGCCAACCAAGGAGTAGAGGCGAGAGTTACCCAACTACAATCAAGCAGAGGCAGGGTAACAATGGCAAAGTACTGGGACACTTTTCTCAGACACTTCTATCGCCCTGGTCCAGAGTCGCAGGGTAGTCTCACAAGGCCTGGAAAGTTTGGGAAGATGTTGAAGGAGTACCTTACTGACAGTACCAACATCCTCCGTGATTCCTCTGTGCCTTTTAATTATTGGGCATCCAAGCTGGACACGTTGCATGAACTGGCTCTCTACGCCTTGTAGGTACTGGCCTGCCCTGCCGCTAGCGTTTTGTCAGAGCGGGTTTTTAGTGCCGCTGGTGGACTAATAACTGATAAGCGCATCCGCATGTCAACAGAAAATGCTGACAGGCTGACTCTTATAAAAATTGAACAAGGCATGGATTGGGGCAGACTTCTATATACCACCGAATGAGAACAGCGAGACATAACCTTCAATACAGTATATTTATTTGGGAGGTGTATTTCCATGCACCTCTTCACACCCACATATGGGTATACGCTTCCTGATTTTGGCTATTTGGTTTGTTATTATCCTCCTCCTTCTCATCCTCATCATCCACCACCACTAGAACAAGAGGGTGACTGTGGTCAGTGATGCAACAGCCAGAATTAATTTATTCAAGGGTGTTTTGATGCCTGTTCAAAAAATGTTTACACTCTATGTTGAGGTGTCACTCCCCCAGGGGAAAATGTTTTTCAGCCTATGCACTTAGTGTATGGGCATTCCAAGTATAGGAGATCAGCTCCTTTAAACTGGGAAGACTTTTTTCGCAGGCCATATTCCACGTCTATTCAGATACCTACCCTAGATCACCAGCGTGAACGTGTTCCATGATGATACAGCCACTACATTATTTTTCAAGTGTGTTTAGGATGTCCGTAACTACAATTATTTACACTTTTCGTTGATGTGCACCACCTCAGGGGAAAATGTTTTTCAGCCTATGCACTTAGTGTATGGCCATTACAAGTATAGGAGACCCGCTCCTTTGTAATGGAAACTGATTTTTACGAGTACTTCATACACGTCTCTTCAAAGTGGTATTTTCGTTTGACCAAGTTTGGGGCAGGTGTTGTGAATGTGCTAGAGATGGTTTCTGAGCAGAGGCTCCCTCTGGTGGTTACAGACAGTACTGAACCTTTCAGCGAGGAGTGGCAATCTGGGATCACGGACTGGACTGATATAAGGGAGGTTCCCTCCCATGATGGTCGCCGGTGATCAATTGTTCTTGTCTCAATTGTGGTTCCTGGTTCATTTGGAAGTTGCTGGAGTCTTGCCTGCACCTGCTGCTTTCAGATAAGATATTTTCTGCTTTTCTTTTTGTGCTTGCTTTTTTCATAGTTTTCTGCACTTTTGTGGAGGTCAGCCGGGTCCACTCCTGGGGCCTGTGCTCCTCTCAATTTGTCTGTAGCCACTGTTATTTGTTCATTTGCTTTTTCCTGTTTTTTCAGTGGCTGCGGCTTTGTTTTGTTACACCAGAGATCTGATTTAGGTGGTAGAGATCGTTTGATCTCAGGTTTTTTGGCAATTAGAAGTGCTGGTATTTTTTAGGGTTTTTGTGGATTGCAGTCAGAATTCTTTCTTGTACTTTTCTGTCTAGACAGATTGGGTCCCAACGTTTGCTCATTCTATTTTCTGTCTGTGTCCGTGCTATCTTCTTGTCTAACCGCCATTATATGTTTGGGAGCTTCCTATTTTTTTTGGGGATCTGCTCCGGGGCAGATAGCTTTCATCTTTCTGCCTTTAGGTGTAGTTATCTCTCAGGCTGTGACGAGGCGTCTAGGATCAACGTAGGAACGCTCCACGGCTACCTCTAGTTGTGTGGTTAGTTCAGGTTACTGCAATCCAATAGGTTCCAGCCTCTCTGGTGTATTACCGTTTTTGCTTTTTCTCCTCAGCTACCTAAACATAACAGGCAGGCCTTCTATTCAATGCATAGGAAAATAGTATGGGAAACCCACTTCATAATAATGTGAACTTTGTTGGTTGTTAATATTCTTCAACAATACAATTCTTCCATGCCAGTTCTTCAGCCTCTACAATGCAATCCTGAAATGCATGGTCTGTCTTCAGACTCACCACAGCATCTGATCAATGCAGGTTCTTAAGCCTCAACATTGCAATTATCCACTGATGGTTCTTCAGGCTCAACACTGAAATGCTCCACTGCAGGGTCTTTAGCGTTAACACTGCAATAGTACACTGCTGGGTCTTCAGGGTCAACACTGCAATTGTCCACCGCTGGGTCTTCAGCATCAACACTGCAATTGTCCACCACTGGGTCTTTAGCATAAACACTGCAATTGTCCACTGCTGGTTCTTCAGCATCAACAATGCAATTTTAAACTGTAGGGTCTTTAGTGCCAACACTGCAATGGTCCACCGCTGGGTCTTCAGCGTCAACACTGCAATTGTCCACCCTTTGGTTTTTAACATCAATACTGCAATTGTCCACTGCCAGGTCTTTAGGCTCAACTATTCACTATGTAGCCAAACAATATGGGAGTAACAAATTAATAGGAAGAATGCTTTTAGGTGGCCATCAAGTACGTTGCTTCAAAGCCTTTTTGGGGTGCGTTTGAATTTGATGCAGGGCGAGCCTTGCATTCAATGAAGAAGCTAACAGTATGGCAGTGGCAAAAGAGTAATGTGAATGTGGTTTTCCTGTGTACATCCATTAGGTTGCTTCTAAGCCTTTTTGGGGTGCATTTCAATTTGATGCAGGCAGGTACTTGTATTCAATGCATAAGCTAACAGTATGGCAGTGGCAAAAGAGTAATATGAACTTGGTTTTCATGTGTACATCCACTAGGTCGCTTCTAAGCCTTTTTGGGGTGTCTTTGAATTTGATGCAGGGTGGGCCTTGCATTCAATGAAGAAGCTAACAGTATGGCAGTGTCAAAAGAACTTGGTTTTCCTGTGACCATCCAGTTCCTGGGTTCAAAGGCTTATTAGTGTGCATGTTACTTAGCTGCAGGGCAGGCCTTGCATTTGATGCATAGTTTAACACTATGGGAGACCTATTTTCTTATAATTGGAACATTTTTTTATGAGGGCCTCCTGTACATCTCATCACAGGGGTATTGGGGTGCGTCCTAATTTTTGGCATCCCAGCCACTCAGTGCCCAGGCAATAACAGTATAGGAGAACCACTGTTTAATATTGGCCCTTTAAGAAGATTAATGTTGCCTGATGCCCCTATAAAAATTGGCTTTAAGAGTCCCTCCTTCATAAATGAAACAAGATGTGTCTGATGATGTGTCACACCATATGGCCAGCTAAGTTTGTGAAATGCTACAATGATATTTCACAGTAAATGCATTTGTATTGGTTGAAAGCAATGGTAAAGTTGAAAAACGCATCAAAAACTCTACGTGAACATAGACAAATTGGTGGAGGAACTTTTTACTTTGGGTTAATTATTTTACCTATAAAAGTCATTAGCCTGAAAAGGATGTTCCTTGACATATTTCCCAGGAAAATCTATTTTGTTTTCGTTTTTGTATGTTTTTGTGTTTGCCTGTAAAAATGGCGTAAGACTCTGACAACATTGCTCACAGCTGTGACCTGTGAGTCAGAAATGCTTCCAGGGGCATTCCCCATGATGTTCCTGTGTCATTTGAGCTGTGTTTCCATCATTTACAGACATTTTTAGACTTTAAAAGGATCCCCGAGGGGTATTGTGGCAAAAATGCTTGGTTTTCTCATAGACTTACATTGGGCTCGTTGCTCGGGTCAAGTACCTGAGTATTCCAATTTGCTCAACCCAAGCAATGAGCACCTGAGCGTTTTAGTGCTCGCCCATCACTAGTGCTTATGTAATGCTCTGACGGCACACCACTAAAAATAGTGTTCACTGGTAATCGAGTACTGTGGGGCTGCCACCGCCAAGAGGTTGCGGAAAGACTCAGTTCCCCAATGGCAAAATTTTCAGAGCTACCAATGTGGCTATGTGGGTGTCTAGCATTTTGGCCTGTTGATGGGTGGGTCGATATTTCTGCTTTCTGTTAAATGTCTGGGGCACGGACAAGTGAACACTCTGCTGGATCAACATACTGGACGTGGTTGCTGACTGTCGTGTCTGTGCAACTGCACGTTGTGGGCAGGAGGCATCAGCGCCTGCTTCATGGACAGCAGATTGGAAAGGCTGTAACAAAAGGGAAGGGGCAGTTGTTTCTCGTCATCATCAGACAAAGATTTTGTACCCAAGCGTTCTACCCACCTACTGGGGGGCTTGGCTACCCTGTGCTTTCGTATGCTGGTGGTGCTCAGATTGGCAGTGTTCTTGCCTCTTCTTAGCTTGGTTTGGCAGGTGATGCAAATTACAGTTGTTTTCTCTGAAGGAATTTCAGAAAAACCTGTCATGCACTGGAACAATGCACCCTTGTCCTGTTATCTAGCTGATTGCGGGGGGGCTCTGGAAAAGTTTACTGAGTTCTCCCTCTGGTCAAACCACTAGCTCTTCTTGCCTGTTTTTCTGCTATGGACCAATCCCTTTCTGCACTGCTGTGCTCACCAGGCGTGCCACTGTGCCAGGTTGGATCAGTGGCCTCATCTTTGACTACTTCATCGTCCAATTCCTCAATCTGATCCTCCTTCTGAGTTGCAATTTTGGGCTGAACTGAGGGCAACTGTGCCTCATGATTGTCCTCCACCTCTTCAGACATGAATAGATCTTCCTCAAAGTTGCTTTCTCCTGTCCTTGGGTGCTTCACTGCACTCCACCTCCTCATGACCCTCTTTAATGGTGCACGTTGAGAGGCCTGACAAATTACAATGGAACGTAAACTGTTCCTCAGAGTAGCCAGCATTGGGGTCATATGTCTCCTGGGACTCTTGATGGTGGGAAGAAGGAGGACCAGGTAGAAGATTCAGAGGCCCAGCCTCTTGGCTACTGAGACTGGACCATGTGGAAAACTTTGTGGTGCTGCTTGTCAACATACTGGTGCCTTTGTCTGCCATCCAATCCACAACATCCTGGCAATTGTCTGGGTTCGTCAGTGGTTTACAGCGCTGACCACATTTTGACAGGAAGCTAGAATGAGATCCAGTCACCTTCTGATCTGTAACACGACCTTGGCAGGCACCACCACATCCATGTCCCTTAACGTTAGCCTTTCTTATATTGAATGCTTTATGCTTATAAAAAAAAAAATTCTGGCTTTATTTTTGCCAAGTAACCTCACAGAGGTGTTATGTACAAATTCAATATATCTAGCAATGTGTGGAAATTTTTTTTTTTTAAGATATCATCTTTATTACACATGGCAACAGCAGACTCAGGAAAATTAGAGATAAATAGTCACATTTGTGTATCTCTGCAGGCTTTGCACCAGTTGCACAACTGCTAGATAAAGATACGCTATTTATTAAACCAATAGAAAATGTGTGGGCTTGTACAGATTGGTTAATGGCACTCCTGTCTCTTTCCCTTGAGGAGGCTGCTTCCAAGTATAATGAGGCTTGTACATGTTCCTGACATGGGCTTCAGGCCTGACAGGCTGACCACAATACACACACTCTTTGCATATATTGTATTCCAAATTTAATTCCAATGCTTTTGGTGTCTGGTAGAATCCAATTTACTGACATTGATCATACAGCTCCCCAACTCGTGTATTATATTCACCTTACAGCAGCTTCAAGTGCTATGACAGTTGTTTCATTTGGATCCCATGGCTTACAAAACCCAGGTGTCACAGCACCTGCTGGCCCTCTGCTAATTGCCAGTGAGGAGCGCATAATGACATGGCTGTCGACATGGTGGTAGTGGCGGGCAAAGCCCAAAATTCAAATGGGCATATTTTAGCTGGCATTGTAAAGTGATGGGGAATATGTACTCCACTATCTGACTAACTATTTGGCATGAGGGAGGGACCTTCCGAAAGTAGGAGTGAGACCTCTCCCACATGTTTGATACAGTGCCACCTGAGGGCCCTTACCAAATTCAGGTTTCACGGCACCAGCTGGCACTCTGCTAATTGTCAGTGAGGGCCGCATAATGACATGGCGGTGGACATGGTGGTGGTGGTGGGCAAAGCCCTAAATTCAAATGGGCATGTTTGAAATGCCATTGTAAAGGGATGGGGAATATGTATTCTACTGTCTCGCTAACTATTTGGCATGAGGGAGGGACCTCCTGAATGTAGGAGTGAGAGCTCTCCGAAATGTATAATGCAGGGCCAATGGAGGGCCCTTACCAAACTTAGGTTTCACGGCACTTGCTGGCACTCTGCAATTTGTCAGGGAGGGCCGCGTAATGACATGGCAGTGGATGTGGTGGTGGTGGCGGGTTAAGCCCAAAATTCAAATAGGCATATTTGAAATGAATGAAAAAAACTTTTTGCGCTGTATGGCATTGTAAAGTGATGGGGAATATGTATTCCACTATCTTGCTAACTATTTGGCATGAGGGAGAGACCTCCCAAATGTAGGAGCGAGAGCCCTCACAAATGTTAAAGGAAAAACTAAAGCCAAAACGCTCCATGTGAACGTATGCTAAAAGGGTGGTATAATTTTCTTTTCAATTTTTATTTAGCGTTATATACATGTAATTATGAAGGAAAATTTGTTTCTTAACATTTTCCCCTTTAAAACAAATTTTTGGTTTGGTTTGGTAGGTCTTTTTAAAAATCCAAAAAACTGGCGCAATAGTCTGACAACATTATTCCCAGATACCATATTTGAGTCAGAAAGGCATGCAGTCATCTTCTCCATTTAGTTTTAGCTCTTTCCCATTAATTTCAGCTTTTTTCCCATGCCCCCAGACCTGTTTGTTGGGTTCATCAGAAAAATATTCAGCTTTCTATTGACTAGCATTGGATTCGTTATTCGGTACGAATACAAAGATATTAGAAATTATTTGTGACGATTTTCCCGAATCCAAATATTTCACTATTCGATCATAACTACTTATAAACTTCTGTGAAGCACCTGGGGGTTCAAGGTGCTCACCACACATCTAGAAACATTTCTTGAGGATAGTAATGATTGAATTTGTTAAAAAAAACTATCACCAAACATAATATGGCACATTTGGATTCGTGATTGGAAACACAAGCAAAATTTTATAAAATTGGAAAAAATCGGAATCATTCTGTAAAAAGTGTGGGAATATATTTGTCTTGCCATTAAAGTATTTTCAGCACTTTGGCAATGAGAATGGTGGTGTATGATGAGCGTGGGGCACGTGTTTGATGAGGGTAGGGGTGAGGAGAGCTCAGAGGCATGCTTGTAAACTTTATTTTTTTTCCTTCTAATTTTATGCGTGTACATTGTGGCTGGCCAATCAGGGAGCAGGAAACATCCACAATGTCCTGACAGAATGGCTTATGTCATTGGCAGCTGAAATCATATATCCCTCTCCATATAAATAGCGAACATCTTGTTTTAGTGCCATTTTAACACTGTAGCAGTGCAGAGAGGCTGTTTCTGAAGCTGGCATTGTTTGCTGCTAGATTTTAGGCAGTTAGCTAGTTTATTAGTCAGATAGTTTAGCTACCTAGTGTCCTGTGTGGCTGTGAAATCTACCTTCCAGCAGATTTTTTTTTTGTGCGTTTACGGAGGTCCACATACAGAGACGGCAGGGCACATTTCATACAAGTGTGTTGTGCACATCTTCTATTGTGCTCCATGCATAAGTAGACCTTTCTAAATCTTATTTTTTTACTTGCTAAATGTGATACAGCAAGGCATATGTCACCTTATCATTTAGTGGTGTAGTGACACTGTTCGGTGATTTGATCTGTTGGCCATGAAAAAATATTTTTTTGACAGTTGCTACCGTGATTCAGCACGCCATATCTCACCTTGTTATTTAGTGGCGGTGAAATTCCACTGTCTTCAAAGCTCATGCAGAGTAAAACAAAAAAATTCTGTTGCTAAACGTTATAAAACCCACCATATCCCATGTTGTAATTTTATGGCGGTGTAATGCAGCTGTCTGCAGAGATCATGCACATTAAAAAAAAATGTTGTTGCTAAATATGATACAGCCTGCCATATCCCACATGGTAATTTTGTGGCTGTGAATTTAAGCTGTCAGCAGAGCTCATGCACATTAAAAAAAATATTTTTTTCTGTTGCTAAATTTGATACAGCCCACCATACCCCACGTTGTAATTTTTTGGCAGTGAATTTTTTTTTACTAATGTGATATAGCAGGCTAGATCCCAGTTTGAAATTGTTTGGAGCATATCTTCAAGGTTATATGGGCCTCATCCACCCTAAAAACAAATTTGTTCAGTTACTAATGTTCTACAGTAGGGGAGATCTCATGTCGAAATAGTTTGAAGCAACTAGTCTATGTTATACAGGCCTTATCCACAGGCCCAAAATAATTCTTCTGTTTCTAACATCGTACAGTAGGGAAGATCTCACTTTGAAATTGTTTGGAGCATTTAGTTTATCTTATATAGTCCTCTCCTCATCCACCAAAAAAACCCACATTTCTTTTGTTACTAACATTTTACAGAAGGGGAGATCTCACTTTGAAATTGCTTAAAGCATGTAGTGTCTTTTATGCAGTCCTCATACACCCAAAATAAAAAAAATTCTTCTGTTACTAATGTTCTACAGTAGGGAAGATCTCACGTCGAAATTGTTTGTAGCATATAGTCTGTTATATAGGCCTCATCCACATCCCCCCCCAAAATTTCTTCGGTTACTATCGTCATACAGTAGAGGAGATTTCAGTTTGAAATTGTCTGGAGCGTCTAGTCTATTTTATACAGTCCTCATCCACAAAAAAAACAAAAAACATTTTTTCTGTTACTAATATTCTACAGTAGGAGAGATCTCACTTTCAAATTGTTTGTAGCATCTAGTCTATATTATACAGGTCTCATCCACAGGTCCTAACATTTTTTTTATGTTATTAACATCATACAGTAGGAGGAGATCTCACTTTGAAATTGTTTGGAGCATCTAGTCTATTTTATACAGTCCTCATCCACAAAAACAAAACAAAACATTTTTTCTGTTACTAATGTTCTACAGTAGGAGAGATCTCACTTTCAAATTGTTCATAGCATCTAGTTTATATTATATAGGTCTCATCCACAGGTCCCAAAAAATTTCTTCTGTTACTAACATCATACAGTAGGAGGTGATCTCACTTTGAAATTGGAGTATCTAATCTATTTTATACAGGCCTCATCCACAAGCCCCCCAAAATTTCTTTGATTATTAACGTCATACAGTAGGGGAGATCTCATTTTAAAATTGTTTGGAGCATATCTTCTTTGTGATACACACCTCATCCATTCTCAAACAATGTTTTCCTCTGTGACTAATGCGATTCAACATTCCATATTTCACCTTGTCATTTAGTGCAGCTAAAAATCAACTGTTTGCAGAGCTGGAGTAGAGTACAAATTTATTTTTTTTTGTTGCTAATACTGTGCTCCTACCACATTATCTGAGCAACATGACTGGGAAAAAAAAGGTTGTGGTGGAAGGTGGATTAGGCTTGATGTTCAAGGTGTGGGTGGCATAAGTGGTAATGTTTGTGAAAACACTGGTGGACCAACAACGTCACGTCCTATACAAAGACAACTGACAACTTCTGCTACTTGACGGGCTACTCCACTACCTTTCTTTGGCAGATGCACAGCGGTACACCTTGTTGATGAGGCCTACAAATAGCATGTGCTTGAGTGAATGGCAAGAGAAGCTTCAAGTGGCCTCTCCTCCTCTTCCTCCACCTCAACATCACACCCAATACAGTCTACAGGAGGTGGCACCCAAATTACCCTGGCTTCCCCCCATTATAACTCTCCAACCGCCCAACTAACTATAAGGAACCATGGATGGGTGAGTCTGAAGAGTTGTTCACACATTTTATGCCATGGGAATCAGAAGTATACTCAAAAGCTTCACAGAATCAAGAGGAGGAAATCTGCACCGATGCCCAAAATTTTTTAAGCTTGGATCTGTGGCAGGACGAAGTAAGGTCCGAGCAGCATCCTTACCCTCGTCACCAGACGTTAACCCCCGGGTATGGAGGTAATCCTGATGAGACTCAGATATCTGAGGCTCACTTGGACTGTACTGTGCTGTCAGGGCAGGAAGAGGAGGAGGGTGACTCTAAGTGTGAGGAATGTAATAACACAGAGGATGATAATGAGTTGTCAGATCCCAGTTGATGTGAACAAAGAGGCACACAGCTGAGTAGGTCATATGAGGAGGAAGAGGAAGATGAGGAGGTTACATGTAGTTTTGCAGCCACGATGAGCAAAGCATCCTCAGCCACAATTGTGGCTGTGACCAGCAGCATTCACAGGTCAGCAGCTTGCAGAGGTGGCAAGGGTTGCCTAACCTGGGCCTTATTTGACACTGCAAAGTAATCTCACATAATCTCATGCAATCTGCCAACTTTGCAAAAAAAGCTGAGCATAAGGAAAAAGCACAATAATTTGAATACTACATGTATGAACCTTCACATGCGTAATCAGCATGTGCTACTCTGGGAATCCCACTGCATTAAAATGCGGACCAAGGGACCTTAACAACTATCAGCAGCCCCATCAATCGCATCTGCTGCTTCTTCATCCTCTTCTGTGATCGTGTCAAGTATTGTGATACAGGTCTCTGACCGCAGAACCTCAGGTTCTTCACCCGCTCCAGTCAGGCTGACAGAGAGCCCGCCTTCAGCTGTAATGGATGTGGACATGCATGCTGTTTTTGACTAATCTCAGAGAATGAGCACAACACAACTTTCTCAATCCACTGTAACATCTCCGTCTGCACCTCCCTCACTGTCCACCAGTTTGTCCGGTTTACCGTACTCCGCCCTCTCTCAGCCAGTCCACAGTCCCGCAATTGAGGTCACGTAAAAGATTGTTTCTTTCTACACATGACAAAGCTAAAAGGTTGAACTCCACCATCTCCCATCTGTTGGCCATGGAAATGCTGCCTTTCCACCAGGTAGATACAGATGGTTTCTGTTATGAATGTGCTAGAGATGGTTTCTGAGCAGAGGCTCCCTCTGGTGGTTACAGACAGTACTGAACCTTTCAGCGAGGAGTGGCAATCTGGAATCACGGACTGGTCTGATATAAGGGAGGTTCCCTCCCATGATGGTTGCCGGTGATCAATTGTTCTTGTCTCAATTGTGGTTCCTGGTTCATTTGGAAGTTTTCTGGAGTCCTGCCTGCATCTTCTGCTTTCAGATAAGATATTTTTTGCTTTTCTTTTTGTGCTTGCTTTTTGCATTGTTTTCTGCACTTTTGTGGAGGTCAGCCAGGTCCCCTCCTGGGGCCTGAGCTCCTCACAGTTTTTCTGCAGCCACTGTTATTTGCTCATTTGCTTTTTCCTGTTTTTTCAGCGGCTGCGGCTTGGTTTTTGTTCACACTGAGATCTGATTTAGTGGGTGGCGAGATCGTGTGATCTCAGTATTTTTGTAATCAGAATTGTTGGATTTTTGTAGGGTTTTCTGGGTTGCAGAAAGTAATCTCTCCTGTCCTATCCTATTTAGTCAGCTTGTGGCCCCAGCGTTTGCTCAGTCTATTTTCTGCCTATGTTTGTATTTTCATCTTGTCTAACTGCCATTATATGTTTGGGGGCTTCCTATTTTCTTTGGGGATCTGCTCCGGGGCAGATAGCTTTCATCTTTCTGCCTTTAGGTGTAGTTATCTCTCAGGCTGTGACGAGGCATCTATCAGTTACCAACATCTCAGGTGTTCGGCTGCCCTGCTGTTGTTCCTGTCCTCCTCAGCTACCGAAACATAACAGGTTTCCGAAAGCTGATGGCCGTTGAAGTCCCCCAGTAGCAATTGCCCAGTCGCCATTATTTTTCTAAGAAAGCTGTGCCTGTGCTAGACCAGCATGTTGCAGACAACATCACCCATTCCTTGACTAAATCTTTGTCTGCCAGGGTACATTTCACCACAGAAACTTGGACGAGTAACCGAGTAACCATGAGTGACTCTGATGGTTATGGGGCACACGGGGAAGGTGCTGCTCCCCAAGTCTTTGAATCCTCAAGGCTTGCAGGACAAATTTCTATATTTCACACTTCCTCCACTGCTTCTACCTCCTCCTCTCCTTCCTCTAGGGTCTCCACATGCGCCCTGAACCTCTTCCTTAATGAGACATGCATTCTAACAGTGCAGAGCGAATCCCCACCACCTCTGTTCTGCACAGCCAGGGGTCACCGCAATCAGGTAGTGTTAAAATTGATTTTCCATGGAGATCGCAGTCATACAGTTGAAGAGTTGTGGACAGCTCTCCAGGCCGAGTTTGAGCAATGGCTGTCTATGCTGAACCTGCATCCAGGGAAGGCTGTGTCTGATAATGGTGAGGCAAGCTCACACACATCCCCTGCATTGCTCACGTAATCAATCTGGTGGTACAGTGCTTTCTCTGCCATTATACTAGCCTGGGTGAGCTGTTGCAAAAAGCGCAGAAGCTGTGTGCTCACTTGTGCCGTTTGCACTCCTCAGGTCATCTACTTGCGTTGATACAGAGGTCTTGCCCATGCCAGTTAACAGGTTTATATGTGATGTGGCGACACAGGGAAATCCACTCTGTGCATGTTTCAGCAACTATGGCAGCAATAATGAACCCTGACGCAGTATGTCATGTCACATAGCCTGGGCCAATGCAGTATGGACATGGTGCATATCACGTTTACAGAGTGGGCACAGATTAAGGACCTCTGCACCCTTCTGCACAGTTTTGAAATGTCTACTAAGATGGTTAGCGCTGATAAGATGTTGGTCCCAGAAGAAGATGAGGAAGCAGAGGAAGAAAGCATTGTCTCAAAGTTTCAGACTGTCGTCACACAGGCGATTGCAAAGCGAGGGTGGATTACTAAGATTGAGGGGGGCTGGTGATAACAGACAAACAGTGAAAGTGCAATTTCAGAGGAAAAAATAGAGGAGGAAGAGGTGTTGGGCGAGCAACTGTCAGGAGATGAAGAGTATCATCATCCCCTTTCTGTTGTTCGTTGTTGGCTGGAGGGGACGGAGGAAACAAGCTTCAGTGTTACCCAGCCACCAACACAGCATGGGCTTGGACCTCATGTAAGAGCGCAACATATGAGTGCCTTCTGCTGAAACATGATACCCTTATAGTTATGATTCGAAATAGTGCTGGCTACAGAGTTGCCACTTTGTTAGATCCACGTTATAAGACCAAATTTTGCCAGATGCTTCCCGTCCTGGAAAAGGACTCGCAAATGCTGGAGTATCGAAACACGCTTTTATACAACTTTAAGAGAGATTTTCCTCAAGACAGCAGTGAGGCACACAGTGTGCATTGCAGCTCTAGACTTCCAACCTCCGTCACATCAATTCATCAATGCCAAAACATTAGCAGCAGCAGTAGTGTAAGTGGCAGAAGCAATTTCTGTGAGTCCTTTGACACTTTTTTTTTAGAACAGCTTATGCACCAGCACAACACAGTCCAAATCTGACACGTATTGAACGAATGGAGAGGATGGTGCAGGAGTATCTAGAACTGAGCATAAATACATCAGGGAGGGTTTGGATCCTTACACATTTTGGTCTTTAATAAAGGATGAGTGGCCTGAGTTCGCCCTCTCATGCCTTAGAGGTAGAGTTGAGCAAAACAGGTCGGTCAGATTCATAAGTCGCCGACTTTCGCCAAAGTCGAATTTCGCTGAGTGAAACCTGACCATAGCATGAAGTCGGCCATGCGGTCGTTGACCCGAGCGCCAAAGTCGGTTTTCCCAGAATGCTTGCAGGTGCCTTTTCTCAGCCAATGAACAAGGAAGTACACTGTGGGCAATGAGATGACATGGGCAGCGTCCACCACCATCTTAGAGAAGACACTTAGACACTTTTTTGTGTCAGAAAAGCGGAATACACTTCCACATTCTTACGTCGGCCTCCGAAGCGCCACCCTACTCACCGCGTGTTTGCTCTGCTTCTTCCAGTACCTGTCCATTGCTCTGAGCAGCCTGATGTCCCTCTTCCAGCCCTGCTGTTGTGAGTCATAAGGAGCGTGGCCATACTTTGCAGAAATTTGTATCAATTTAGTCCTGCAGAGATCTGCTGCCAGCAGGTGATATATCAGGCAACTCCATCCTTCAATCCTCACATGAACTTTGGTTCCCTTTCCTGTCTGCCTCCAGGTTTCAATCTGTGTGTTTTCTCAACTCGTCTTCACTTTTCCTGACCCTGCTTGTTTATCCGTACTGTCTGACCTCTCCACTCCTTACCACAGCTTTGTATAGTGAACATGTGCTGCCTGCGCCGACCTTGAACCATTTGACCACGCTTTGGTCTCGACCACCTGTACCCCGTACCCGAGTCTTTGACCCTCCTGTCAGCTGCTGCAGTCCCGGGGCCTGTCCTGAAGTGGCACCTGGTATCTACCAGCAGCCCAGCCTATCCTCACCATCAGAGACCTTAGTGAATACCCGGTAGACACTTAGTCACACCGTTCCAAGGTAAGCCCAGCTCGTGGCAGAGTAGGTTCACACGCACCAACATTATACACTTTTTGTACATGCATTATTTAACATTTGAACTATTGATATATGTAAAACAATGCATTATATGGTCCATTGACTCTCAAAATAGCCTAACACTAGCACAATTCTGTAGGTGCCAAGTGAACATTTTTGGGGAAAAATAGAGGATATTGGGTAAACTCCTTGCAGTTGTCTTTCCTGGTTGAATTTATGCTCAATGATTTATACCACAACCACTATATTGTAAACTTATTCATTTTAATGTGTAGGAATTTTAATACTGCATTACAATGTCTTAATATTATGCTTTTTACTGTATGTCAGTTATCAGAAAGCAATTAAAATTTCATATACATTGTAAAGAAAGTTAAATGCAACTTTTTTTCAGCTATTCAGAGGAAACATTATGTTTTCAATGGAAGTAATAGTGAAAGAAAAAAAGTCATGGGCATCTGCTTATTCTCTCACCAAATGAATGAATTTGTAGAATTCAGCACTGCCAAATAGCTTACAAGACCTTAAATCCTATGTGACTTCTTTATATGATTGTATAATTGTTCCCAGAAATGACCATAAAAGCCCTATGTCATGTTCAACCATAATTAGGAGGAAGCGTACTAGTTGTAAAAATGACAAACATAATCCAAAATTATCCACTGTGACATTTATTTTGCAAGCACGATTGAAACAATAAAATTTTAAAGCGATAAAACATACTCCTCACTTCCTTTTTTCCTATGTCCTATAATTTGACCACAACCTTTATTTGCTTTTATGGCAACAAAGGTGCATATTTTGGCTGCAATTCCAAAACATATCTCTTTCAGATTTTTCTGACTAATTCCTTCATCTGATTTACAGTGAGATTATATTCTACATTATCAGTGTCACAAAAAAACACTAAATGAACAAACTTACGGCTTTCTTCTACCTAATTTTGTGCATAGATAAACAGCTCGAAAAAAAATACAAGTGGGTTGAAACTGCAAAAAAAGTGCAATTTCACAATTGTTTTTTTTTTTTATTTACCATTTGCCCTATACAGTAAAACAAACAGGGCAATATGATTCTCCAGTTAAGTATGATTGCACAAATACCATGCATAGTTTTTTTTAATTTAATTGATGAAAATAAATTCAGAAATTTGTAGAAAAAAATAATTTTGCTTGAGTCTCCATTTTCAGAGCTCAGTAACGCTTTCATTTTTTTGGGATACAGGCTCGGTGAGGGTACATACGATGTTTTGATCGCCTCTTATTGCATTTTATTGCAAAGTTGCAGCGACACAAAAAAAGTAATTCTGGAATTTAGATTTTCATTTTCATAACACTGTTTACTGATCAGATTAATTTATTTTCTAATTTGAACACAGCGATACCAAATATGTGCATTTTTTATTTTTTAATTGTTTTATTTTTAATGGGGCATAAGGAGGGGGAGTGATTGTAACTTTTGTGTTCTGACTTTTTTCAAATCTTTAAAAACTTTTTTTAAAATTTTTTACTGTATTTAGTAGTCCCCTTAGGGGACTGAAGCTGTGATTGTCTGATGGCTTTTGTTATACATAGCAGGGCATGAGCACTGCTATGTATAGGTAAAATCATGATCACCTATGAATGGCAGCTACACCCTGACATTCACAGCAGTCTCGTAATTATAGGCACGGGAGTCTTCAGTAGACACCCAGCTGTCATGGAAAGTTATCGGTACCCTGCAATCATGTCATGGTCCAGGAATGACGTGCCTCCTGCAGGCGCATGTTAAATGCCGCTGTCAAAGATTGACAATGAAATTTAACAGGTTGACAGCCGCAGGCAGATCTCTGCCACACTCGTACCTGTTAACATGATAGCTGATTAAATAAAACTACATAGCAGCAGGTTTGGTTTACTAGTCCTCTAGTAATCTCTTGCTGCTAAAACAGTGATTTTATCAAAACTGCAGCAAATAGTCCAATAAGTGACAAATCGATGCAATCAGAGTCTCTGTCTACATTATGCTGCTCTCAGATATGGTAATTTAAGATATTGAATAAGAAATTCATACCTTTTAGTTTCCCAAAAATTATTCCCTGCCATAATTCTTCCATTTGACTGGAGTGATGTTTGAGCATGCATACCACCAATACATTCATGGCCTAAGATATCAAAGGAGGTAACTAGTGATGAGTGAGTATACTCGTTGCTCGGGTTTTCCCGAGCATGCTTGGGTGTCCTCCGAGTATTTCGGCATGCTCGGAGATTTAGTTTTTGTAGCCGCAGCTGCATGATTTGGGGCTGCTAGACAGCATGAATACATGTGGAGATTTCCAACAAGCAGGCAATCACCACATGTATTCAGGCTGTCTAGAAGCCGCAAATCATGCAGCTGCGGCGGCAAAAACGAACTCTTCGAGCACACCCAAATACTCGGAGGACACCTGAGCATGCTTTTGAAAACCCGAGTAACAAGTATACTCACTCATCACTAGAGGTAACCTTAAGATCTTCAGCAGTAGTGCTGTTTTATAATTCTAGCTCAGGATGGCTTTTTTGATTAAATGGGCTTCCGAATTACAGAAAAAATATCAAAAGGTAAGAAAAGTTGCAGGGTAGTGCTGACTTCACAAGGTTTTCTTATACAACTAAAGAATCGAAAACTGAGATACCACATAACATACATATAGATTTGATGTTACTATAATTTATTACGACAACAACAACACACCGGGCTACTACACATTAGGGCCTGTTCAGATCATGTCTTACCCCAAAGTTTAGCATGTAATCCAGGAAAGCTCCTGGTATACATCCCCTTTTGGCCTCCATCTGGCTGATATACAGTACATCAGTACTAGAGATGAGTAGATCGATCTACGGATGATCCACTTTGAGTCAAATATCCTAAAATTCACAGCTTCATGCAAAATCATTTTGTGACTCTACTTGTGATTCACAAAATACAAAAATTCCCAACATCATTTCTTACAATGCAGAAGAATCAGAGCACAGGCTAACATAATTTTGTATTGCTGTATGGGTAGTGCCAAACTTGGAAAAAAATGTAGCCCTGGCACACAAACCCCACTAGCCAACATAATATAATAACTATAGCCCCCAATCAGTGAATATTGCTTTACTTAGCCATGCACCCTCACCACTTACTTAAAGCAGTTAGTTGAAGAGCCACAAGTGAATGTGTGGCAGTGTGTAAGATCAACCACAGCTCCATTTACATGGTGCTCTTCAGAGCTCTATTTCTTGGGATTGGGGGGTCCCAGCGGTCAGATTTGCCACAATTGGAAAGTTATCCACAATCCAGATGATAGGGAATAACTTACAAGCCTTTGGTAGCCCATTTAAACAGGCTTTCAAGATTTATTTTTATTTGCCTATAGCAATGTAGAAAATAAACCAATAATGACACTTCCAAAGCACAATACCACCTCTCAGGAGAGGTGGTACTGTGCAGTGTATACATATAAATACAGCTGTGTGAAAAAGTGTTTGCTA
>VIAB01013996.1:1701-12507 GCA_009801035.1 Oophaga pumilio
GCAGGTGGAGGTAGGTGCTGGAGATTCCTCATTACTGGGCACAGGGGGCAGTAACCCCTTCAGTGCTGACACTATTTTTGGTGCTTTTTGTTGTCACTCTCTAAGAATCATAGCATTTTGCTCCTTTTCCTCTGATAGATACTGTACATAAGACCCAACTATGGAAAACAGGAAGTAAGGAAACAGGTATGACTCTTCTAGTACAGTGTGCACTTTCTTGCCCCACACGGCCTCTGTTCAGTGGTGTCCTTTTTTTCAGAAGTGCACAAAACTGTAACCGATGGCACTTTTATGGAATCCTAAAAAGACGGACACCCCAGATCACAGGTCAGAGGGCGTACACAGTGCCTCCATCTGCCTCATTATAGGGAATTTTCCGCAGGGGATTCTGTCTGAATCACGTATTTGAGATTTACACGGAAACCCCGGTGAAAGAGCTCAGCGTAGAGCGCAGGATAAATGTGCGACGAGCCTTACTTAGATCTTTGGATGCAGAATAAAAAAAAAATTAACAGCAGGTGAAGAATTAGTTTTATTTATTCTTTATGCCATTCCTAATACGGTATAAGTGATTAGGCGACTTTATTCTTCGGTGCGATTACAGCAATACCAGATTTAGATTGAGTTTTTATGTTTGGCTGCTGTCACACACTGAAAGAGCTTTCTATTGCAAAAACTCCATCACCACATTTTGAGAGCTATAATTTTTCCATATTTCGGCCGACAGAGTCACGACAGGACATGTTTTTTGTGGGATGAGTTGACGTTTTTATTGGTACCATTTTTGGGCACATGACATTTTTTGATCGCTTTCTATTCTGATTTTTGGAAGGCAGAATGAACGAAACCAGCAATTCATGAATAGTTTTTTTTCTTTTTTTTATACCGTTCCGTGTATAGTAAAATTGATAAAGCAGTTTTATTCTTCGGGTCAGTACGATTACGGCGATACCTCATTTATATCTTTTTTTACGTTTTGGCGCTTTTACACAATAAAAACTATTCTATAGAAAAAAATAATTATTTTTGCATCGCTTTATTCTGAGAGCTATAACTGTTTTATTTTTCTGCTGATGGAGCTGTGTGGCGGCTCGTTTTTTGCATGACAAGATGACCTTTTCAGATACAATTTTTATTTGCATTCATATATTTGATCGTGTTTTATTCCATTTTAGGTTCAGCAGTATGATGAATAAGCATCTGTTTTTAGCCTTTTTTTTTTTTTCATGGTGTTCACTTATGGGATTAACTAATGTGAAAGTTTTATAGGTCAGGTTGTTCTGGACGCAGCGATACCAAACATCTAGTTTATGTTTTGTTTTTTTTACATAAAAACATGTATTTATGGGTATAATATATATATTTTTTTCATTATTCTGTTTTTTTTTTTATATTTTTGAAATTTCTTTTTCTTTTTTTTCTACTTTCTTACTTAGTCTGTCTGTGACTTCAACTTTTAGCACTCTGATCGCTAGTATAATGCATTGCAATGCTTTGCACCTGTCAATGCTGCACAGAAGCCTCTTAGACCATGGGGATTCAAATGCCAGGGGTGGTGTCAAAAATATTTAGACCTGAGAGTCCTCAGTGGTTGATACCTTTTAATTCCATTAAAAGGTATCAACCACTGAGGACTCTCAAGTCTAAATATTTTTCTATCTACTGGCTAACACGGTACAAAGATACACATCTTTCCTATATCAGGGGTGGTGTGGGCATTGCTTTTGGCAGTGAGAGGCTGGTGTCTGCTTTCATGTTAGTTGAACTACCGGTGCTGATCACTTAAGCACAGCTCCTTTGCCCACACGATCGCCATACGCCCTTCCCAGCCAAAGCATATGGATACATCCAAGATTGTGAAGCGGTTAAAACCTTTACTTTATCCGCTTCACGTGACATGACATACATTTACGTCATATGTCGTGTCCCTGCCTGTGATGCGAGTCTGAATGACGAGCTTGCTTCTTTCCCAGCAGATGATGGCTGATTTAGTCAGACATCATGTGCCTTTAATAGCTGTGACTAAGCCGAGCTCTGTCCGCAGCTATTACCTGTTAATTGCTGCTGTCCATGTCTGCAGCATTTAACACGTGTTGACAGGGGGCGCTTCATTCCACGTGCCCATTGTTACGCCGGTGACGTGATCGCGTTGTGTTAATGGCTTGACATGACTGCCAAAGATTTGTTGAAGACCCCTGTGCATGTCATGACAATTCTCATGTGAAAGCGAGAAGGGCAGAGTAAAGTACTGCAATGCGCAGGCGCCGGAAAGGTCAGAGAGGCCTCAACAGGGCAGAGAAGTATGCCTGCGCATAAGCGTGATGCCGGGAGCGAGGAAGCAAGCAGGAGGGCGGCGTTGCAAGAAGACTGGAGGCGCCGGACCCCGACCTGCGACACCCATCGGACCGGACCGCATTGGGCCGCCCCCCTGGGTGAGTATGATAAAACTTATTTTCTCCAGTCACCTTCCACGACAGTCACCTTGGAGGACGTCTTCCCGCCCTAATGGGGGACAGGGACACAAAAGAGGTTAAATACCCCTCCCCTTCCTGCAACCTCCAGTATTTTTCCTGTCCCCCAGTGGGGCACGAAGAGGTTCATCAGGTGCGGCCGGCAAGCGGCACCCTAAGAAGTTCTTACCGCCGGGCAGTCGAGGTCGTGGGGGATCCTCCTCCTCTGTGTGGCTGCTCCCGTCTCCATGGCCCCATGTGATTTGGGAACCCTTCCAACCCCTCCCGTGCCTCTTAGAGAGGTAAAGCGGGGCAGTGATGTGCGGCTGGGGTCCTCAGCTTCCCTGCGTCCTCCTCCCGCAGCTGCTGTGCCGAGTTCCTGAGTCCGTCCGACAGCGGACCAGTGATGGCAGGCGTCCCAAAAGTGGATCATCAGACGCCAGAAGTGGATGAAGCGGCAGGAAGGCCTCGGAATCCAGCATGGTGCCTCCTCCTCCAGACCCAGTACTTGTGGACGGCTAGAGGGTGAGTGTCACGGTGTGATCACCCATCAGCTGACTTGTCTACCCCCCCTCCCCACACTCCTCTTCCTCTGTATCCTAGGCAAAAAAGACTTCAAAGGCCAAACACAAACAGTGCGGCCTTTGTACCCAGCCCCTTCCCGACACTTATGAGAAACAGCTATGCCAAGTCTGTATAGAACAGATGCTAGAGGACGAAGCCCCGATTAGAGCTGCGGACCTCAAACAGTTTATTAGGGACGAGATCCGTAGTTCCCTTCAGGAAGTCAGGAGTAGGCCCAGGGCCTACATGCCTGAACTTCTCGGCTCGGGTGAGGATTCTCCAGTACAATCCAGAGATTTTCCCAGATCTATATCCTCAGATGAGGAGAGGAAAACATGCTTCCCGATTCAAGAGGTGGACAGCATAGTAAGAAGTATTAGAGCAACCATGGGCCTAGCAGACTCCAGGGAGCCCCGTTCTACCCAGGACTTAATGTTTGCGGGCCTTTCCCAGAGAAAACACAGGGCCTTTCCAGTCAATGAGTCCATTAAAGGGCTCATTCAGACAGAATGGCTCAAGCAGGATCGGGGGTTCCTGCCATCATCATCGAAAAGGCGCTATCCTTTTGATGACCAGCAGCTGATAGCCTGGAGCAAGGTTCCCCGTGTAGATGCAGCAGTGGCTTTATCATCATCAAAGGGCCCCAGCCTCCCCTTAGAGGACTGGGGTCTTCTGTCAGATCGAGCAGACAGACGGGTGGACCTTATACTTAAGAAGGCATGGGAATCGGCAACCGGGGCCTTTAAGCCAGCGATTGCCAGCACATGTGGTGAGATCGATGCTAGTCTGGTTGGAACAACTGGAGCAGCAGATTCAGGCGGGCATTCCCAGGGATAAACTGTTAACCTGTCTCCCTCAGATCCGGGGAGCCGCGGCCCACATAGCAGATGCGTCAGCGGACTCCCTGCGACTAGCAGCCAGATCGGCCGGCCTATCCAACTCTGCCCGCCGGACCTTATGGCTCAAGGGTTGGAAGGGGGATGCACATTCTAAAACAAAACTGTGTGCAGCACCATGTGAGGGTGAGTACCTGTTCGGGCCAGTATTGGATAAAATCCTTGATAAAACTCGGGATAAAGCCCTCCCTAAACCACCTGCCCCTCCTTACAGGAGACCATTCAGGAGAAGGCAGTACAAGGCCAGAAGGTTGGAGGAAGAACCAAAGAAAAAGGGTCCATACTTCAGTGGTTCCTCGCGGGGTAGAAGAAAGTTTTAAAGATGTCAATCCACCCTGTCTGGGGCAGATTGGCCTTCTTTTCAGAATCCTGGGCTCATATAACATCCAGCCCTTGGATCCTTAATATAATCTCTTCAGGGCTTAAACTGGAATTCAATAATGTACCCCGGGATGTGTTTTTGGTGACCTCCTTACCTGGCATAGCTCAGCAGGCTTCCCTGCAGGCCGAGGTACGGGAGTTATTGGTCAAGTGGGTATTAATAGAGGTGCCAGGGGATCAGGTTGGAAGGGGATTTTACTCCCCTCTCTTCCTGGTACCTAAGCCGGACGGATCCTTCCGAACTATCATTAATCTCCGGGGGTTGAATTCTTATCTTAAAACCCGAACCTTTAAAATGGAGTCCATCCGGTCAGCAATTAAGCTTCTATTTCCTAGGTGGTTCATGGCTGTGGTGGACCTCAAAGATGCTTACTACCATGTTCCCATACATCCTGATCACCAGAAGTTCCTGAGAGTGGCAGTGAAATTAGCAGGACAGGTCAGACATCTCCAGTTTGCAGCCCTGCCCTTTGGCCTCTCTATGGCCCCCAGAATCTTCACCAAAGTGATTTCTGAAGTAATGGTCCATTTGAGAGAACGAGATACCCTATGGATGATTTCCTAGTGGTAGGGAATTCAGTGGCCCAATGCAGTACCAGATTACAATATATTATGTCATCTCTACAGGACCTGGGCTGGCTCATAAACAAAGAGAAATCCAGACTGGATTAACCCGTCAAACCTTTCTTGGACTCCATCTTTATTCCCGAGTACAGAAATGCTTTCTCCCACAAGAAAAACGGGACTCTTTAATCCACAAAGTACAGTGGGCTATAGACGCCAGCGACCTTTCACTCCGCAGCGCCATGTCCCTACTAGGGTCCCTGACGTCCTGGATACCGGTAGTTCCATGGGCCCAATTCCATTCAAGGGTCCTGCAGCAGGAAGTCATAAGGGCAGAAAAGATTCTGTGGGGCCGCCTGGATGGGAGGCTGTATCTCTCCCCCTCAGCCCGTCAAGCGTTGACATGGTGGTTAGTGTCGGACCATCTATCCAGCGGGGTCCCTTGGGTAATTCACCCAGATCATGTCATCACCACAGACGCCAGCAACTGGGGTTGGGGGGCCCTCTTAGGGGACCATCTAGCCCAAGGAAGATGGACAGAATTAGAAAGGTACAGTTCTTCCAACCTAAGGGAGCTCACGGCAGTTATAAAGGCGCTCAGGTGGTTCCTCCCGGCCATCACAAAGTCTCATGTCAGTATCCACTCGGACAATATGGCAGTGGTAGCATACCTAAACCACCAGGGCGGCACTCGCTCTTCCTCTCTCATGACCGGGGCAGAAGACATCCTTTCCTGGGCAGAACTCCATCTTCTCTCCCTATCGGCCACTCACGTCAGGGGATTAGACAATGGGCGGGCAGACTATCTCAGCCGTCACGATCTCCATCAGGGAGAATGGTCCCTGTGTACGCGGGTGTTCAAGCAGATAGTCCGTCTATGGGGCATTCCTGAAATCGACCTATTTGCTACCAGGGCCAACAGGCGAGTTCAGAGGTTCGCCTCCTTATGGGCCAGCGACCTCCCGGAGGTGGTTGTTTCACTACAGGTTCCCTGGACCTACAATCGCGCATATGCCTTTCCCCCATGTATTTACTACCAGTGGTACTCCGAAAGATCAGGGAGGAGGGAGCGAGAGTGATTCTCATCGCTCCCTTCTGGCCCAAGAGACCTTGGTTCTCATGGCTAAGGGCTATGTCGGTGTCAGACCCCTGGATCCTGCGGACATCCCTGGATTTGCTCTCTCAAGGTCAATTCCGCCACCACCAGGTGAAGGGTCTCCACCTGGCGGCCAGGAACTTGAGAGGCAGATTCTGAGACTCAAGGGGCTCTCCGATGCAGTCATCTCCACCCTCTTGCAGAGTTGTAAGCCCATGACCTCCATATATTACAGGGTCTGGAGGAAATATTTACAACTATACCCAGGGCCCTTGTCAACCTGGCCACCCATTGCTAATATTTTAGATTTTCTCCAAAAAGGGCGTGAGTTAGGTCTCGCATCAGTACTCTTAGGGTTCAGGTCTCAGCCTTAGGGGCCTTATATCACGCAAATATAGCGGGGGATAGATGGGTAACACAGTTTTTACAAGCCTGTGAGCGGAGTACTCCGGTGCAGATCCCTAGCGTTCCCCCTTGGGATCTGAACCTGGTCCTGGAGGCCCTGACAGGTCCCTCCTTTGAACTGTTATTGTCGACCTCCATAAAACATCTGACCCTGAAAACACTATTATTAATAGCTCTAACCTCAGCCAGGCGGTAGGGGACATTCAGGCCCTTTCAGTAGATGCCCCGTACTTGGTGATATACCCGGATAGAGTTATGCTGAAGACAGACCCCGCATACCTCCCCATAGTAGCATCTAGATTTCACAGGAGTCAGCAGATCTGCCTTCCCTCCTTTTTTCCTGACCCTTCTACTCCTGAAGAGCAGCGCTTTCACACGTTAGATGTGAGAAGAGTACTATTAGAGTACCTGGATAGAACCCAGCCCTGGAGGAAGAGTAGGGCTCTGTTTGTCTCCTTCCAGGGCCACAGAAAGGGGTCGGGGGTCACGAGGACGACACATTGGCAGGTGGATACAGGAAACCATCTTTACAGCCTATACCACCGCAGGTGAGACTCCCCCAGAGTGAATTAAGGCTCACTCTACTCAGGCCACGGCGGCCTCTTGGGCCGAGCGGGCCAATGTTTCAATTGAGCTGATCTGTAAGGCAGCTACCTGGGCCTCACCGTCCACATTCTTTAGACACTATCGGCTTGATCTGTCCTCTCACGGAACCTGAGTTCAGTAGATCGGTCTTGGGCACAGTAGTTTCCCCCCCTGTAAGTCTCTCGGTGGGAGCTGTCGTGGCGTGGGGGAAAACCCCAGATTACTTACTGGTAATCGTGTTTTATAGAGTACCCACTCACATCCCTCCCTGACTCACATTTGTTCAGACAGACCTTGTGTGTGCTTTAGGTCTCGTGCACGGGGTTATCTCACCTTAGGATTCATATAGTTAGCGTGTATATACTAATCGCCTCGTGGCGGTTCCTCTCAAATGCTCTGTAAACCAAGTGCGGGGCGAGGGGGACCGCCCCTTTTTATCTGTAGGTTCCCTGTCCTTGGGGGCAGGTCCTCTCTCTCGGTGGGTGCTGTCGTGGCTCTATAAAACACGATTACCGGTAAGTAATCTGTGGTTTCTCTTCGGAGGATATGGAAGAGCTTGTTTCCATGGAGGAGGTGAAGTACTCGGTTCAAGATGAAATGTTTGGGGGCTGAAACCCAGAGGTAGGAAAGGGTTCCCAGTTCATGAGAATGTCCAAAATCTTATTCTCCAGGAGTGGGCCTCCCCCGAGAAGGGTCTTTCGGTACCCTCGGAATTGAGAAATCGCTTTCCTCTGGAGGGTGACAATTCAATTTGGGAAATCCCTAAAGTAGACGTCCAGGTCTCTAAAGTTACCAAAAAGACGTCCCTCCCCTTTGAGGATGCTTCCCAATTGAAAGATCCTATGGATTGAAAAATTGAAAGCCACCTAAAAAAGTCCTGGGAGGCCTCTACTAGTTTGCTGAAAACAAATGTAGCCTCTACATGCGTCGCCAGAGCCCTTTCCCTCTGGCTTCGCACGCTGGAAGAGCATCTCTCTCAGGGGACCTCCAGGGAGGAGATCATGGAATCCCTACCCATTCTCCAGAAAGCTACGGGCTTTTTAGCCGATGCCTCAGGGGAATCTGCTCGGGTGGCGGCAAAATCTCTAGTCCTCTCCAATTCGGCCAGAATGGCCCTATGGCTAAAATCATGGGAGGTGGGTGACATCACCTCTAAAGCTAGACTCTGTGCCATACCCTTCCAAGGACATCACATGTTTGGACCAGTGTTGGATGATATACTTGAAAAAGCTTCAGATAGGAAAAAGTCGCTGCCCGAACAGAAAAATACTAGGAGACGGTTTTTTCGTCCCCCACGTGAGCTATCTGAAGGGGGGTAGAGGCAGGAACATCCTGGTCCCTCAACAGCAGCACACCCCGGACAGTGACTCTCCGGTGGGGGGGGGTCGACTCTCGCATTTCCTGGTCCGATGGCAGTTGATATCCACGAACCAGTGGATCCTCCATACCATACAGTTTGGGCTAAAGTTGGAATTCGAGAGTCTTCCCACCCCCCCCCAGTGTCTGAGGATTACCCCTCGACAGGCTCCAGATCTACACAACACCTTACTTCAAATACAAGAACTATTGCAAGAAGGAGTGAATTATCATTTGCCCCAGCAGGAGATGGGCAAAGGCCATTATTCCCGTCTTTTTCTCTTAAGGAAACCCTCCAGGAAATGCAGGGTCATCGTAAACTTAAAACCCCTGAATCAGTTTATCAAGTACCGGAGGTTCAAGATGGAGTAGGTCAAATCGGCGATCCCTCTAATTCAGTGTTTCTCAACTCCAGTCCTCAGGACCCACCAACAGGTCATGTTTTCAGGATTTCCTTAGTATTGCACAGGTGATAATTTTATCAACTGCTCAAGCATTAATTCCATCACCTTTGCAATACTAAGGAAATCCTGAAAACATGACCTGTTGGTGGGTCCTGAGGACTGGAGTTGAGAAACAATGCTCTAATTGTACGAGGCTGGGTCATGGCTACAATAGACCAAAGAGAGACGCTTACTAACATGTGCCGATCCATCCGGGGCACAAGAAGTTCCTCAGGCTCGCAATCTCTCACGACCAGGGAATCAGCCATTTCCAGTTCAATGCACTCCCGTTCGGGGGTATCCCCTGCTCCGAGGGTATTCACAAAGATCATGAGGAAAGCGGTCATTTTCATCCGTCTACAGGGAATATGTATTGTTCCATATCTAGATGACTTGCTCATAGTCGCGCCATCAGTATCTCGGCTGAAACTGGATGTGTCAAAGACCCTGGAGATCCTCGAGTTCCTAGGCTGTATCCCGAATCTTCAGAAGTCAGACCTCCACCCTTTCCCAAAAAAAAAGTTCCTGGGGATTCTCCTAGACTCAGAAAGAAGGACATCCTTCCTCCCCAAGGATCGTCAGCGTGACCTTCGTCAGAGAATCTCCAGATTCAAGCAACAAAGGGCGCCGACATTAAAGGAGTCCATGTCCATTCTAGGATCCATGACATCATGTATCCAGGCGGTGGCCTGGGCTCAGGCACATACGCGAATTCTTCAATCCCACGTCCTTCTACATTCACAGAAGTGTCGGAATATCCTGTTCAGGAGAATTCTGCTTCCCAGACGCGTGAAGTCAGCCCTCGTATGGTGGTTGGATGGAAAAAACCTACTGCTAGGAGTGAACTGGGATCAGCTCCCCCTGAAAGTACTTTGTACAGATGCTAGCCAAAGAGGTTGGGGTGCCGTGGTGGAGGAATCTTATTTTCAGGGTCAATGGTCCCTAGATATAAGAGCCAGATCTTCGAATCTGAGAGAATTGAAGGCAGTGGAGGAGGCACTGAAAGCAGCTTCAGCTCTCATCCAAAACCATCATGTTCACATCTACTCCGACAATGTGACGGCAGTTGCCTACCTCCGTCACCAGGGGGGCGCGAGATATGCCAGCTTAAAATTAATCACGGCAAGAATATTTCTCTGGGCAGAGAAACACCTGTTATCCATCTCGGCAGTGCACCTGAGGGGTTCAGACAACATCCAGACGGACTTCCTCAGCAGGAAGGACGTCCATCCCGGGGAATGGTGCCTAAACCAAGAGGTCTTCCTATCTCTAACATCAAGATGGGGAACCCAGAAATAGATTTATTTGAAAACTTCCAAAATACAAAGGTCAAAACATTTTTCTCCCTCAGTCCTTCGTACGGAGCTCGGGGGATAGATGCTTTCGCCCATCCATGGTTTTTCAACCTGGCGTACGCCTTCCAACCAATTCCTATGCTGGCGAAGACGCTGCAGAAGATCCGATTGGACCAGGTCACGACGATATTGATAGCCCCAATGTGGCCAGGGCAAAGTTGGTACAGCGCTTTGAGAGAGATGGCCCAGGACGGTCCCTTGCTCCTAGTCCAGAAGCACGATCTCCTTCATCAGGGTCCCCTACTGTATCCAAATCTCAACAAACTAAACCTTGCAGCTTGGTTGCTGAAGCCGAAATCCTAAAGGCCAGAGGTCTCTCGGACAGAGTGATCCAGACTCTACAAAAAAGCAGAAAACCGGTGACCAATGCCATCTATGGCAAAGTATGTAAGAAGTTTTCTTCCTGGTGTCATCCTAATGTTCCTGATCCCTTCCATCCCAACATTGCTCAAATCTTAGATTTCCTCCAGAAGGGATTAGAGCTGGGGCTTACCCCAAGCACGCTAAGAGTTCAGGTTTCTGCTCTCAGTTCCTTTTTTGACCAAGATCTGGCAGGACACCGTTGGATCAAGCGATTTATGATCTCCGCAAACCGTATACGTCCTAAAATCTCTAACCGAGTTCCCCCCTGGGATCTAAATTTAGTACTTAATAGTCTAACTCAGGTCCCGTTTGAGCCCTTGTCTTTGTTGTCATTAAAAATCCTAACAC
>VIAB01013996.1:20538-41223 GCA_009801035.1 Oophaga pumilio
TTTTTCCCTTCCTGCCTTTCACGGAATTACCACGACAGAGAGGGACCAGAAGACGGCAGCATCTGATTTCACGTTCTCCTGCACTGATTAGAAGCACTTCTCCTTCATATTAAATGCTGTAGGTTTATGTTAGCAGTTCAGGGGTTATTCTGTTCAGCTTAGAGAGTCTCCAAAGCTTTCCTGCCTGGATGATCTCAGCTGATCAGAATTGTCCACTCCCCTCTCCTATACTTGCAGCTGGCAATCTGGATTGCCAATGATAGTCTTCTACTGCCTTGTGTGTTGTGGAGTGGAGGTGACGGTTGTTGGTAAAAGGTGTTTGCAGTGTTGATCTGTGACTGTTGCTTTTTTTTCGGTTGTGTGCAAATCTCATCTTCTGTTATTTGGTTTTCCTTCTTTTTCTCCCCAGTGTTCCTCGGTGTTGTCGGTGAGTGCATATTTGTATGTTTGGTGTTTTCATTGATCCCTGTACGTCCCCCCTTGTTAGTCTTGTTTGTGTATATACATACACTATTACTCTCTACTTCCCTGGGTGGATTGGGGGGAGAGATATAGGGCTGATTCAGGAGTTCAGCAAGGTACGTGGCCCCGGCATCTTCACTATCAGAAGTAATCTGGGGAGCAGGGATAGCTAGGGCACCCCTATTGTTAGGGACAGGGAAGGAGCCCCTGGTCCCGGGTATTCCAACAACAGAGTTGTGACAGCTACTCTAAATGTATCCACAACCTCAAAGTGGGCCCTGTGTATGACATAGTGTAAGAAGAATACCAATCAGGTGATACCATAAGCTAGCTGTTCATGTGAACTAATGTGTCACCCAGGGCCGGTGTTTCAGTGGCGAGTAGAGGCTGAGAGAAATGTGGTGTGGTTGTGTGAGCTAACTGTGGGGTGTGCTTAACTCCTCATTAGCATATTGTTGTTAAAAAGACGAGTAAGTGTGAGAAGCAGAGTCCGCATTTACAGTCGCATCCGAGTCACAAGTGTAACAAGTGGCTGATGTTTATGACATTGCTGTTTATACAATCTGAGAATACAACATCTACACAGTGTAACCAGTTCAGGGGGTATATAGACGGGATCGCCGTCTCGGGTAGATGGAGTGGCATAAAGAGTCCAATCACCGACAGCAGCACTGGTGCAAACTGGCGTCAACCAGCTTTTATTAAAGTCCACAGCAACAAAACATAAAACAAAACCATAAAACAAAATCCTAAGCCTGGCAGGCTGCTAACTAGACACAGTTCCCTCACTACCGTGGTCTAGACTCTAACAGCCTGGCCACAACAACACAGATTTATAATTACCAGAGCTTGGTTTGCAGGAGACTCCAGCAGCGTCTGAAGCCAGATTCAGACTGAGAGCTCTGTCTGTGTAACTCTACCACCTATTTCTGGCTGCTTAATTAGGCAGCTGTGTGTACTCAGGGTTGTGCTGCAAGCCTGTACTGGATGGGGAGTGGAGTGAGCGTCGTACTGCCATCCTACCTTCACTCCTATAATCCTTATGCGACCCAGCTAAGAAACCTGGGCGAGATATACACCCCGTCCAGTACGCACCCCTTCACTGTCTCACAACAGTCTATCTCCTCATGTTTCCCTTATTGTCTCCAGTGATTGCATTATGACATGGGATTATTTATGATGTTACATCAGTTCATCTTCCTATCATTCAGGTCTCTACAATATTGGATCTTCTCAGTGGAGATCTATATTAAGAGAATTTTTCCCATTTACCTATCAAGGATGGATAGGGACAGAGACAAGATGGTGGAGAGGATATTACACCTCACCCTGGAGATCGTCTTCCAGCTTATTGGAGAGGTGAGAGATTCTGATGACGTCACATTACATCATTCTTATCTATGGGAATAACAGATGGACAGAACTGGAGAGGTGAGGACTCTGGAAATGTCTGTAGTGAGATTTATTATTGTGTCTCTCCATAATCAGGATTACACAGTAGTGAAGAAGACCTCTAGTGAGCGCTGTCAGGCCCCTGCATTTGAGGGATGGGGAAGACCCCTGAGCCCAATCACAGGGCCTCCACCTTACCCCCAAATACATGAGGACATCAATCACCAGAAGATCCTAGAACTCGCCTACAAGATGATTGAGCTGCTGACTGGAGAGGTGACACTGCTGGGAATGCTGGGACATTATGCAGTAACTCTATGAAGGGATCGAGGGGGATGATGGTATCATTGTATGTGGCAGGTTCCTATAAGGTGTCAGGATGTGACCGTCTATTTCTCCATGGAGGAGTGGGAGTATTTAGAAGGACACAAAGATCTGTACAAGGACGTCATGATGAAGGTTCCACAGCCTCTCACATCACCAGGTAATAGACAGGAATAAATACACACGGCCTATAATTATCTGTATCTAAAGAATGAATTCGGTCCCTGTATGTTTTTTCCTTCAGATCTATCAAGTAAGACGACAACACAAAAGAGATGTCCCCGTCCTCCTTCTCTTCCACAGGATTGTAAAGAAGAAAAATCCGGTGTTCCACAGGATCATCAGGTAGATGGAGAGAAGGTGTCATGTGATCTCCACTATGATGTGTATAGGCGGGTGTGAAGGTATTTTGTTCAGTCTTGTTTTTTTATCCACCAGCATCAAATATTTTATATTTGTATAATGACTTCCGTTACAAAAGCAGACTTCAGTCGGGGACCGGCGTACATTTCTGAAGTAAATTCAGCCAGTAAAGTGACTAAACGTATCTTAAATTTCAATAACGGAAATAGTAATGCCCTTCCCTTCCCATGCTACGTCTATATTGGCATATTTTGTCAGGACTGACGTGTAAACGTCAAATGTCACGATATTTTTTTGAGTTGTTCAAAAATATTGTGACTGGAGGAAGGCGAGCCATGAAGCGCTTAAGGCTGCCTCCTCCTCCTTGCTGGTCATGGTGTGGCTGGCTCGGCCTCCTGTGCACTCAGCGTGGCAGTACAGGGCAGAACTTACAAATGCTGTCTCCATGGCTTATCAAGCGAGTACTGTTACACATAGGAGGATTGTTCTGTCCAAGATATGTAATGCTGCTGACGAGCAGTCACTGACTGTGTGGCCATTACGAGCGCTGACTTGAAAGCGTTGGACACAGCACAGATCTACCCCCATCAGTTCAGAAAGACAATTGTATGTCACTCATCCTGTGACTGGATAAGTATCACATGTCCCCACTATACTATGATGAACAGTCCCCAGCCAAATTATATTAACCCCTTACCGACATATGGACTGATACATCATATGTTGGCTACCTGCCTTTGATGCGAGCTCGCCTCTTTCCCCGCACATAACTGACTTAACCAGTGATCATGTGCTCCACTCCACCAGCAGCTGTTAACCTGTGGCCGGTGTTCATAGGAGAGTGCGATGTTCTCTGTAAATAGTGCTGTGTATAGCGCAAGGGATTGGATGATAAGAAGCTTCAAGTCTCCTAAAGGGACTATTAAATACAGTGAAAAGTAAAAAAAAAAACTTTTTAAAAATATGAAAAAAGTGGAAAAAAATATCACAAAAGTTCAAATCACTCCTCTATTGCCCAAACTAACAAACAGGCAATCCCTGCATGTGTTGCATCTGTCGAACAGCTGCAAGACATGCAGCCGCGGCGACTTAAATATATTTTTCGAACACGCCGAAGACACTCAGCACACGAGCATTCCCAGACAACCCCTTATCCGAGCACGTTCGCTGATCACTAGTAAGCAGCTCTCTCGGGTTTCAGTAACCATGAAGAGTTACTCATATTGAAGATGTACTTCCTGCATATTTCTACCTTTATCTAACAGGTGCAGATACCTACAAATTAGTGAAAATTCAAGGGCATGACAACATTTTATCTCTATATCATAGGTGTAAATAAGCTCATGTCTTGTACAAGGTCGCTAAATATTCTTTTGTCCCTGATATGAGAACATCTGTTGGATATATATTTTGCTATGACTTTTAACTCTTGATTTCCCTAACATTTCCCACCTGTTTATACAAAATATATCCCAAATGTCATTAACATTAATGCAGTCCTTCTCTTGGCTGGGTTTTTCAAAGTTTGTCATCATCCTGGTAGCTGGCATACTCCTGATAGGAAGTATCATTAGTTATACTAGGTCTTTCAAATGGTTCTTCATCCTATTACATGATTTTAGCCATAGAGTTGTCAATAAATCTCTGGAGAAATCCTTATATGCAAGGGCATATGCAAGGTACACAACAACATCCGCAGGTCACCAATATGGCTACCATCACGCAGAGAGACAACAGTAGTGAGGCAACTAGTCCACTCCATCTGCCGAACCATACTTCCAACAGGTTTGCAAATGGATCATTTATCTCTGAAATTTCCTCTAGTTTCTCAGACAGTAATGTCAGTCCTTCCAGGTGTGACGCTAGTCACTTCTCACGGCCAAGTTTTGAGTCAGAAGGGTCAAGGAGTTAAAGGTCAGAAGCCAGGAGGGTACGTCATAAACAGAAGGAAGAGTCAAAAGCGTACTCAGGTAACGTTCCGAGGTCAGAGTACCTGGAGGATAACGAATCGGAGCAGAATGGGTTAAACAGGCGGATGGTCAGAACGAAGTCCAAGGTCAGGCAACAGATCAAGCGTACAGCACTAAAGTCACAGGGTAGTACAAACCTCACTTATTGAATGTACATCTGGCAGTGGTCTGGGAGAAGATGCTCAGTTAAGTAGTCATGGCAATCACCCGGGATAGTGAACACTTGGAGACAGCCGACACCTCCCAGTCACAGATTGGCTAGCCGGGCTGTCAATCAACACACTGACAGCTCAGCACACCCCTGAACCAGATTGGATGGCCATGCTGTCAATCAAAGTACTGACAGCCTCAACACATCCCTGTATCGGATTGGACAGCCGAGCTGTCAGTAACTTCATCACACACTGAGGGGTGGAACTGTGACAGTACCCCCTCTTTTAGTGGGGGCCACCGGACCCCCAGGCTTCCCAGGAAATTTTAAATGGAAGACCCTGACTAACCAATTGGCCTTCACAATCGGTGGATGAGGTACTGGAGGGAATTAAGGACCCTCTGAGAATCCACAACCCTCTGAACCTCATACTCCAGACCACCATCTACTGAAATCTGAGGAGGCGGGGATGAGGGAGACAATGAGAAGGGACATACTACTTTAATAGGGATTTATGGAATACGTTAGGTATGCGAAGGGATGGAGGAAGCTTTAATCTAAATGCCACAGGATTGATCACTTCTAGGATCTCATATGGACCAATAAACTTTGGACCCAACTTTGACGACAGCACTTTAAGTTTAATGTTCCTAGTTGACAACCAAACCTTATCCCCAATCTTAAAAGCAGGACCCACCGACCGTCTTCTATTGTCCTTTCGTTTTTGGTGAACCTCCCTCCAGACATCCCCAAGTCTCTGCACGTTGAGTTCCACCTCAGGGCATTCAGAACTAATCCTAGAAAATAGGATGAAAACTATTATTACATAAGAATGGTGAGGTTCCGGTAGATTGATTTACTCAACTGTTGAAAGCAAACTCAGCGAGAGGTAAAAAACGAAGACCAGTCCTCCTGTCACGCTGCCACAAAGCACCTTAAAATTTGCTCCAAAGATTGATTTGTCCTCTCAGTCTGACCTTTGGTTTCAGGGTGATAAGCAGATGAAAATGACAAGTCAATCCCTAATTTATTGCAAAAAGCTCTCAAATTTAGAGACTAATTGTACTCCCCTATCAGACACAATGTTCAGAAGGATCTCATGTAATCTTACAATATGAGAAATAAACATTCTGGAGAATGTCTCTGCATTAGGTGATCCTGATAAAGGAACAAAATGAGCTTGTTTGCTGAATCGATCAACTACCACCCAAAAAGCAATCTTTAATGGAATCCATGGACAAATGAGTCCATGTCTTTCTGGAATAGCAATGGAGCCAATTCCCCAGCCGGCCGGCTATGACTAACTTTGGCACATGCGCAGACTGTAGCGCCCTGCATCTCTGCCTGCAGTCCTTCTCTCCCTGCAGAGACATCAACATACTCACTACTAAGGATCCCGTCCTACCCCTTCCGGGTCTGCTGCTGCCCTGGAGGCACGCACTCCTAGCAGGTCTCCAGGCACTGTGCTTAGAGTGCGCGCGCACGCTTCCTCTTTCTTAAAGGGGCCGCGCGCATTCCTCTAGAGTGTCCCCAGCCAATAGCTGGAGGTCTCTTTCTATTTAACCCGCCTCCTCCAACATGGAGGTGCCTGTGTAATGTTTTGTGTTTGTTCCTAACACACTTGTCAGTTCTCAGGTCCCTGCACTTGCAGCTGAGCCAGCTGCACCCGCCAGTGCTCACCTTAATGGCAGCAGAGCCAACTGCACCCACCAGTGCTCACCTCAATGGCAGCAGTCAGCTTCACTCGCCATTGGTCAACTCAACGGCAACAGAGCCAGCTGCAGCCGCTTGTGCTCATCTCTCCGTTAGACTGTCCTGTCTGCACCTGCGGTTCCTGTCATCCTTTCTGCCTGTCTGCATCTGTTGGACATTTCCCAGGGCCATTCCAGCTATCCACTCCTTGGGGTCAGCCGTCATCTACCCAAGGTCAGTACTGGAGTAGCACCTGGATCACCTCCCTTGTCTCTTCACGGACTTTGCTCCTAGTCACGCCCCTCCAGGTCTTCCTTGGGCTTTGGCACAGTGGTTCCACCACCCAGCCCGTTACACAGACTTCACAAGCAGATACAAAATCTTTAATATTCTTATGCATGGATGGCCACCAAAAAAGTCTAGCAATGGCTTTCCTTGTGGCAGTAACCGCAGGATGGCCACTTAAAACAGAATCATGAAATTTCTGTAACACTCGCAATCTTAGGTACACAGGCACAAAAAATTTGGACCCTGGGGAAGAAGAAGGAGCCAACAACTGGGCTTTACGAATCTCCTCTTCCTGCTCTGAGGTTACCATAGACACCACCATACCCTGAGGAATAATGGAGGATGGAGGTTCTGGAGGAGAAACGGAATCTAGACTACGAGATAAAGCATTAGCTTTAACATTGTTAGACCCTGGTCCGAATGTAATAGAAAAATTAAATCGAGAGAAAAACAAGGACCATCTGGCCTGTCTAGGAGTTAACCTTTTAGCTGATTCAATGTAAGCTAAATTCTTGTGATCTGTGATCACCGTAACTGGATGAACCGCCCCCCTCCAAAAAAGGGAGAGATTTATTTGCTTCGTACTTAGTGTGGGTATATCATATATAATACACATATCCATCTCAACTAACAATCCTTCTGAGGACTAATTTAGCTGCATAGATAACCGTACTAGGCAGGCAGGCAGTTTATGTGGCAGACTTCAGTGCATATAGCAAGAGGGTCCATTCCAGTTCTGTCTGCTGCTGCTGCCTATTACAGATATTTCTAGACATAACCCCAGGTATCAGGGACCAGGAACATTTTTTTTTTTGGATCTTAATTCTGATTATTAACTTTAAAAGCATTCCAGAGAAGACTGTTTTTCTGCTACATTTGCTTGTTGGCACTGCAGAAAACAGCCAGATCTGTTGTGAATGGACTTGAAATGAGTTCTGAGCAGAGGCTCCCTCTGGTGGTTACAAGCGGTACTGGACTGTCCAGTGAAGATTGGGAGGATTGGGAATCAGGTGTTACTGACTGGTCTTATTTAAGGGAGTCGCCTTCCCATCAGGGTTGCCGGTGATCAATTGTTCTGGTCTCAATCCTTGATTCCTGTTTCCTTTGTAGCCTGCTGTGTCGTGTCTGCATCTCCTGCTAACAGATAAGACATTTTCTTCTTTTTGTTTTTGTGCTTTATTTTTGCATTTTGTCCTGCACTTCTGTGGGGGCCTTCTGGGTCCCCTCCGGGGGCTTTTGCCCTCTGTTTAGTTCAGCCACTGATGTTTGTACATTTGCTTTTTCCAGTTTTTTCAGTGGCTGCTGTTTTGATTTTGTTACACCAGAGAACTAATTTAGGTGGTAGAGGTCGTGTGATCTCAGGTGTTTTTGAAATTAGTAGAGTTGGTGCTTTTCAGAGTTTTTTGGGATTGCAGTAAGTGCCCTTCCTATTCTATTTAGGTAGTTTGGGCCCCAACGTTTGCTCATACTATTTTCTGTCTGTGTTAGTATTTCCTCTTGTCTAACCGCCATTACATGTTTGGGGGCTTTCTATGTTCTTTGGGGATCTGCTCCGGGGCAGATAGCTTTCCTCTTTCTATCTTTAGGTGTAGTTAGTTTCTCAGGCTGTGACGAGGCGTCTAGGACCAACGTAGGAACGCTCCACGGCTGCTTCTAGTTGTGGTGGTTAGTCAGGGTACTGCAATCTCATAGATTCCAACTGCTCTGGTGTATTTCCTTTTTTATCTGCACTCCTCAGCTACCGAAACATAACACAGATCCTTTCCATATTACAATGCTAAAAAAACAGCTATTTTAAACTGTGATTTGTCTGTCACACGGATCACATATCAGTGCGCTCAAAATTGTGCTATTTCAGGCCTCAATTTACATTTTTTTTGCAGTGTTTTAGCCAAGTTATTGACATGAGTTTGCTGAAAAAAAAATAGTTACCTACAGGACAGATATTTTAAGCTGGAGTTTGTCCGTCACATGGATCACATATAAGTTCGCTCCAAGTTCAGCCATTTGGAAAATATTGTCCTCCATTTAAAATGGGCAAGGCACGTGGCAAGGGACGCGGAACTGGATGTGACGGTGATGTTACAATCAAAAACTGAGGCCGAGGCTGTGGGCAAGCTGAAATTGTGCCACAACAAACACCCACATCTTTTCGCCCGACTTTCCTGTCCCAATTACTAGGGGACCGCAGCACACCACTATTGAACCCAGAGCAGTGTCAAAAGGTTGTTTGTTGGATAGCGGATAATGTTTCCAGTCACCTTGTCGCCACCACCACCACCACCCTGTCTTCCACACAGTCAAGTCTGAGTAGCCGTGAGTCTGGACCACGTATTCCTCAGCCTGATCCTCCTTCCTCCCACCATGCTGGGTGCCCGGAGACACCTGATCCTACACTTGAACACTCCGAAGAGCTGTTTATTTTTCCATTTACAGATTCGGGCCTCTCACCCGGTCCACTTGAAACGGGGCAAGAGGAGATCGCATATAGCAATACCCAAATTTTTGAGTAGCCACGGTCACATGAAGGCGATGGTAGGAAAGTGTCACAAGAAGTGGACGATGATGATACACAATTGCCAGAAAGTCAGGAGGAGGACCAGGGTGCAGAAGTGGAGGATGAGGTTGTGGATGATATAGTAACTGACCCAAGCTGGCAGGAGGACATGCGGAGGGAGGACAGCAGCACACAGGGGGAGAGAGGCGTAGCACCCCAACAGGCAGGAAGAAGCAGTGTGGTGTTCGCAGACAGAAGGTGGGCAACTGTTCCCCGTAACACCAACATAACGGAAGTTGCGAGTCTAACTGTTAGGTCTTCCCGAGTCTGGTTGTTTTTTAAAGAATCTGCCGATAACCCTAAAAAGGCCATTTGTACCACCTACCAGGCCAGCATCAGAAGGGGTAGCAAAACTACCAGCCTGACCACCACCAGCATGATCAGGCACATGGCAGCAAAGCACACGACTTTGTGGGCTGAACACCAGGGTTCAGGAACAGTGTTTTCGGGTGACACCACTGCTTCTTCCACTGTTGTGCGTGCAAGCCAATCCCTTGTTCATTGTGCATGCAAAGATGCCTCCTGCCCTGCATCTGTCGTTGCACACACTCAACTAGCAGCATCAGCAAGCCCGTCCAAGTCCTTGTCTCAGCGCAGCGTTCAGTTGTCCATACGTCAGTCCTTGGATACGCAGCCAACGCCCCACAGGCCACACTACTAAATTCACACATTTCGCGACTGCCTGAACTTGCAGCCCAAGTCTGTACAGGCCTCGGCAGGCAGTGCACAAACTGGTCCATCACCACCCGTTCTACCATCTGCACAGGCATAGAGGACTCTGGCTTCAGCCACTTGTGGACCACGTACAACAGATCAAACGTGTGGTGAGCACTTTAAACCCCCAAGTGCTTCACACAAGTTCATAATGTAGAGCCGTGAAAAAAAAATCATATTTTTTCCACAAACATGTTTTAGTCCCCAATTTTTTATTTTCCCAAGGGTAAGAGGAGAAATTGAACCACAAAAGTTGTTGCCCAGTTTGTCCTGAGTACGCAGATGCCCCATATGTGGAGGTCAACCACTGTTTGGGCGCATGGCAGAGCTCAGAAGGGAAGGAGCGCCGTTTGACTTTTTCAAACCAAAATTGGCTGGAATTTAGAACGGACGCCATGTCGCGTTTGGAGAGCCCTTGATGTGCCTAAACAGTGGAAACCCCCACAAGTGACACCATTTTGGAAACTAGACCCCCTAAGGAACTTATCTAGATGTGTGGTGAGCACTTTGAACCCCCAAGTGCTTCACTAAAGTTTATAATGCCCTGGCGTGAAAAAAAATTTTTTTTCCACAAGTGATTTTTTTAGTCCCCAATTTTATATTTTCCCAAGGGTAACAGGAGAAATTGGACGCCAAAAGTTGTTGTCCAATTTGTCCTGAGTACGCTGATACCCCATACGTTTGGGCGCACGTCAGGGCTCGGAAGGGAAGTAGTGATGTTTTAGAATGCAGACTTTGATGGAATGGTCTGCGGGCGTCATGTTCCATTTGCAGAGCCCCTGAAGTGCCTAAACAGTGGAAACCCCCCACATGTGACCCCATTTTGGAAACTAGACTCCTTCCTGAGTGCTGAATATCAGGACCTTGATCACTACCTCCTGGAACTGAAGGTACGACGTAACGGTGTGGCGTGCACATTGTGACAGCAGGAAAGCATTGAGCATTGCCATTTGTACAATGTGCTCAGTCAGCTTTTTGTACCACACCCTGACCTTTCTCAAAGCACTGTACGGTTGGAGGAGTTGATCAGAGTGATCAACTCCCCCCATGTTTTTATTGTACCCCAGTACACAGTCCGGTTTGCAGACCTGTGTAGAGGTACCTCGTACAGTGCTGAGGGCGCTGCCATCACCATGTGTGGTGGTCAAAAGAAGGACATCCCTCTTGTCCTTGTACTTGACCACCAGCAGGTGGTCGCTACATTGGGCTTTGCTGTCACCTTTTCTGAGCATCTGCCCAAGTAGCGTCTTCGGGAGGCCTCTCTGATTTTTGCAGACAGTACCGCAGGCTGAGGCTGCGGTACCTCGCGCAGAGAGAGGGATTTGAAGAGTGGGATGCTGGAATAAAAGTTATCGGTGTAGAGGTGATAACCTTTATCCAGCAGTGGGGGCACCAAATCCCACACAATTTTCCCACTCACTCCCAGGACAAGAGGACATTCAGGGGGTTCAATCCTGGTGTCCTTTTCTTCGTAAACTCTAAACCTGTGAGTGTACCCTGCGGTACTCTCACACAGTTTGTAGAGTTTAATTCCGTACCTGGCCCTCTTGCTGGGCAGGTACTGACTGAATCCGAGCCTTTCCTGAAAATGAACTAAGGACTCATCAACGCAGATGTCCCTTTGGGGCACGTACACTTCAGCAAACTTTTTGTTGAAGTGTTCGAAGACCGGCCAAACTTTGAACACACGGTCAAAGTTGGGGTCATCTCGTGGGGGACACTGTGCATTATCGTTATAATGCAGGAATTTGTGGATGGCCTCAAAACGCTTCCGGACCATGACCATTCGGAACACTGGAATGTTGTATAAAATATCAACATGCCAATATTGCCGAATTTCTGGCTTCTTCAGGATCCCCATATGAAGAACCAGGCCCCAAAACTGCATCATTTCAACTGCGTCTACAGGAGACCAGTTAGAAAATGATGAACGGGGGTTTTGCGACAAAAATTGACGAGCATATCAATTAGTTTGATCCACCATGAGGTTAATAAAATCCTCAGAGAAAAAGACTTTGAAAAAGTCTATTTCTGTGAGGCCGGTGGTGTCAAATTGATTCCTGATTCTGCAAAAAAAATCCCTGTGAAAAAAGTCTAAAACAGCAGGCATGAGCTCTGATAAGTGAACGGTGTCACTTATCAAAGTTCCGCGACTGCTGGATGTGCGCACAGAGGTTGTGGAAAGGGGCGTTAAAAAAAAAAAAAAAAAGACGGCAGGCACGAGCTCAGATAAGTGAATGGTGTCACTAATCAAAGTTCCGCGGCTGCTGGATGTGCACACCGAGGTGGTGGAAAGGGGCGTAAAAAAAAAAAAAACGGCAGGCACGAGCTCTGATAAGTGAACGGTGTCACTTATCAAAATTCCGCAGCTGCTGGATATGCGCACAGAGGTGGTGGAAAGGGGCAGAAAAAAAAAACAGCAGTCACGTGTACACACGGAGGTGGCTGGGACCTCACTGTTTCAGCCAATCTGATTGGCTGAAACAATGAGGCTGCGATTGGCTGTTCTCTTCAGAATTGAACAGCCAATCACAGCGATCGAGCGGCCGGAACTGATCAGGAGGGCCCGGAGATGGCGGAGGTATCGGGAAGCCCGGGGGACCATGGAGATTTTCAAATGCTGGGGGAGCGCCATATCCTTATTTCTCAGCAGTGCACCGTTAAAATGCAGCACTGAGGAATAAAGCCCCTTGATGAACGCTGTTAAAAGGTGTATCTGCGGTCTTTAAGGGGTTAAGCATTGTACTTTACTTTTTATATATTAAATCTAAAGTTTAATAAGTTTGTTCCTTCCTGCTCTAAATGTACCCACAATCTCAGAGGAAAAGTATAGCTTGGTTGTATTACCATTTATATGCAAAAGTGCAAGAGGAGTACCTATCAGGTGCTTATAAAAGTTAGCTATGCATGTGAACTAGTGTGTCACCCAGGGCAGGCGTCTTGTTGGCCGCAATAAGTGTGGTACAAATGTATGTGCTGGCTGTCGTATCCGCCTGACTAATTTTAAGTTTATTGTGGCAGTTGAAATTGAAGAGAGAAAATGTAAAAGAGCAGTCCCCTTCTACCTTTGCGTCCGAGTCATGAGTGTAGCAAATCTGTGATGATTTATGACATTCCAGTTTTTATGATCTGAGAATACAAAATCTACTGTATTTTTCAGACTATAAGACGCACTCCAAATTTTCAGAAGGAAAATACAGTCTGAATTCATGTTACCGGGGGGGCGGGATCAGCAGCGCTAGTGGAGCAGGGTCACTGTGGGTGTTCGGTGGTCTGGTGATGATCTGACTCCCATCCCAGACTGGTGCGGCAGGTTTGGCGGTGCATGGTGCTACGGGGCTCCGCCGGCATTTTGTGCAAGCCCGGAGCCCTTGCACATCCATTGCTGCATTGCGGTGGCCTCCAGGAAAATGGCAGGTGGAGGCAACGCATGCTCAGATTGAGGTCTCGGCACCAAGCTTTCGTCTCCTGAAATCACGGGACGAGATATTGTTGCCGAAATCTTAATCTGCACATGCGCAGCCTCCGGTGCCCATTTTCCCGAGGCCACATCATCGTAGCAATGGAAGTGCAGGGACTCTGTTCTACATCCGAACCTGCCGCATCAGCCTGGGATGGAACGAGATCATTGCCCTGCAGCGTCGGACCACTGCAGAATCACCCAACTCCTGCTGCCGCCACGCTACTGGTAAATACATTCGGACTATAAGACTCTCCCCCATTTTCTCCAAAATTTTGTGAGAAAAAAGTGCATCTTATAGTCCGAAAAATACGGTATACATTCTATCTCCTCATGTGTTTCCCTTGTTATCTCTTGAAATTGTATTATTAATTGGGATTCTTTGTGATGTGACATCGTCATCTTCTTCCCATTCAGTTCCCTACAATATCGGATTCTCTCAGTGGAGATCTTCTATATAAGAGAATTTTCCTGATAGAATTGTCAAGGATGGATAAGGACAGAGACAAGATGGCAGAGAGGATATTACACCTCACCCTAGAGATCCTCTTTCGGCTTACTGGAGAGGTGAGAGATTCTGATGACGTCACATTACATCATTCTTATCTATGGGAATAACAGATAAACAGAACTGGAGAGGTGAGGACTCTGGAAATGTCTGTAGTTAGATTTATTAATGTGTCTCTCCATAACCAGGATTACACAGTAGTGAAGAAGACCTCTAGTAAGCGCGGTCAGACCCCTGTGTCTGGGCTCATGGATCTTCACCATCCCTCATTCACTGGGCCTCCACCTCACCCACTGGTAAATGAGGACATCAATGACCAGAAGATCCTAAAACTCACCTACAAGATGATTGAGCTGCTAACTCGAGAGGTGACACTGCTGGGAATGCTGGGACATTATACAGTAATGCTATGAAAGTATCGTGGGATGATTGTATCATTGTATGTGTCAGGTTCCTATAAGATGTCAGGATGTCACCGTTTATTTCTCCATGGAGGAGTGGGAGTATTTAGAGGGACACAAAGATTTATACAAGGACGTCATGATGGAGGTTCCCCAGCCCCTCACATCACCAGGTAATAGACAGGACTAAATACACACGGCCCATAATTATCTGTATGTAAAGAATGAATTCAGTCCCTGTATGTGTTTTCTCCAGATCTATCCAGTAAGAGGACAACACCAGAGAGAAGTCCCCGTCCTCTTCTTCCACAGGACTGTAAACAAGAAAATCCCAATGTTGCTCAGGATCATCAGGTAGATGGAGAGAAGGGGTCATGAGATCTTCCCTATGATGTGTAGACATCTGTGAAGGTCTTGTGCTCAGTCTACTTTTATCCATCTCGGCAGAGATGACAGGATTAAAGCTAATTATAGATGTGACACCTCCATCTGTCAATGACTTTTACAATATTTGTTTCAGGGTAAACATCTGACCCATATTAATACTACAGAGACATATGTGATTGGTGATGAGCAGTGTGAAAAGGAGATTCCTACAGATAACCACTCAGGTTAGTTATAACCACTAAATGCAGAGAAATCACAGATTCTTCTCAGTCATTGGCTGACACTGCTTTATCAGCGCTGTTGTCCCGGGCATAACACTATTAAAAATTATCATTTTGCCTCTGTACTACTGCATGCTCCTCCAACCAAAACTGTTTACATTAGTTTAAGTAATTCTATAAGATCTTTTACTAGAGTCATCCATTGTTGATTCTAAGAGGCCAGAAAATAAAAATCTCCTTTATTAAATTTAATTTACTCTACTAGTAATGTATAATCTTGAACAAAAGTGAAGTTTTGTACAATAACAGATGAGTATCCCTTTATTTAGACTTTTTGGTTTCTGTAAGACAATAACCAACTAATTTCAAAGAGGTTCACAATAAACTACACTTAAAGTTACATCTATGCCACTATGTTTCTCTAAGCTGTGCCTGGTTGATGGCTTTAATGACTCCATGTCATGAAACCCATGATGTTTACGATCCTAAGGAATGAATTTTACTTTACAATTGCTCTAGAAACGAGGAGCACTACTACATTTTCTGCCTTTTTAGTCTGGATTTATAGGAGCTTCAATGGTCCATCATAAATGAGTGTAACTCCGGTTTAGTGGACAACATTGAAAAGTTCCCTTTAAATGTCTAATATTTCTTAAACTCATCTGACAAAACATATTGTCCCCACAACAGTTTGGATCTCCAAGTGCTAACATGTTACATACGCTAATTACTCCAATTCTGAGATTGTTTTTTTTTCCCGTGAAACATTGTACTTTTCGTTAGTGGTAATTTAAGGTTTATTTGCTTTTAGGTTATTTATGACAAAATCTGAAGAATTAGAATTATGAATTAGGAATTATTTTCCTATTTTGCACCGCAAAATTTGGGGTGTGTCTTGTATCCACAAAATACGGTACTTGAAGGGTCATATATTTTAGAAAATTACACTCCTCGTAGTATGAAAAAGCACATTCAGGAAATGTAACCCTTTTAAGGTGTATCAGAATAAAAAAAATTGAAATGCAAAAATGCAGAATTTTTTTTTTTTTCATTAAAATGTTGGTGTACTTCTAAAAAATTTTTCAATTTCACAAGGGGAAGTAGGAAAAATTCAACCTCACTATAAATTTCACAACTTCTTCTGAATTGGACAATATCATACTGTTTGGGCACATGGCAGGGCTGAGAAGAATAGGTACGACATTTGGCTTTGGGAATGCAGATTTTGCTGGAATAGTTGCGAGCATCATTTGCAGATTAAGGTGCCAGAACAGCAGAAAACCTCTAAAAGTGCACTCCATTTCCCTCGGTGAATTCATCTTGAGAAGTAGTGACTATTTTGACTCTACAGGTATTCGCTGGAAACTTGCACACAGTGGATGTCGGAGAATGAAAATTGAAAATATGCCATTTCAGTTCTCAATTAATTGTGCTCAGCTTGTGCTTCTGAAGACCCGTACCAGAAGTTTTAAGTGTCTTAATTTAAGGACATCTGTAGTTTGATTTCTTTGCCTGTGTGAATTGGATGGGTTGTTACAGGCATCTGGTGAAAATTTCTTTTCAATAGCACCTTTTTTACTTAAAAAATTGGTGATATGTTTAATACTTATTTCACTCGCTGTAACTTTCAATTTCTTTGGGTATTTTTGAAATGTTATAAAAATATAGTTCAGCATATGTTATAAAAAATAATCTTTATTTTTGGCAGATGACTGTACCAGGAGATCAGAAGCCTCTCGGACATCTTCAAATTTTAAATCTGATGACCTTGATGTCACAGAAGATATAATTGACGTCCGTACCACTCTTCCAGAAATGCCATCATCCCTTCACAACAAAGAGCTAACAATTGATGCTTTTAAACAAGTCCTATCTTCTGATTCATGTCAGACTAGTAGGAAAATTAAAAGTCTCAAAAGAGGCGTTAAAAATCGAATGGCTCTTACAGCAAACAAACCATTTTCAAGTGAAGAACACGAAGAAAGTTTTTCCCTCAAAATGCCTTCTCTTGCACATCAGAGAAGTCACACAGAGGATAAGCCAATTTCATGTTCAGAATGTGAGAAGTGTTTTTCAGTTAAATCAAAACTTGTTAAACATCAAAGAACTCACACAGGGGAGAAGCCATTTTCATGTGCAGAATGTGATAAATGTTTTTCAAATAAAATAAATCTTGCTAAACATCTGAGAACTCACACAGGAGAGAAGCCATATTTATGTAAAGAATGTGGGAAATATTTTGCACGTAAAGCAAATCTTGTTACACATCAGAGAAGACACACAGGGGAGAAGCCATTTTCATGTTCAGAATGTGGTAATTGTTTTTCAAATAAAATAAATCTTGCTAAACATCTGAGAACTCACACAGGAGAGAAGCCATATTTATGTAAAGAATGTGGGAAATGCTTTATAGATAAATCACATCTTTTTACTCATCAGAGAACTCACACGGGGGAGAAGCCATATTCATGTTCAGAATGTGGGAAGCATTTTAAGCAGAAATCACATCTTGTTAGTCACCAAAGAAATCATACAGGGGAGAAGCCATTTTCATGTGCAGAATGTGATAAATGTTTTTCACATAAATCACATTTTGTTACACATCAGAGAAGACACACAGGGGAGAAGCCATTTTCATGTTCAGAATGTGGTAATTGTTTTTCAAATAAAATAAATCTTGCTAAACATCTGAGAACTCACACAGGAGAGAAGCCATATTTATGTAAAGAATGTGGGAAATATTTTGCACATAAAGCAAATCTTGTTACACATCAGAGAACTCACACAGGGGAGAGGCGATATTCATGTTCAGAATGTGGGAAATGTTTTGGAAAGAAAAATCATCTTGTTACACATCAGAGAACTCACACAGGGGAGAAGCCATTTTCATGTTCAGAATGTGGGAAATGTTTTGTAAGTAAACTACATCTTGACAGACATCAGAGAACTCACACAGGTGAGAAACCATTTTCATGTTCAGAATGTGGGAAATGCTTTATAGATAAATCACATCTTTTTACTCATCAGAGAACTCACACGGGGGAGAAGCCATATTCATGTTCAGAATGTGGGAAGCATTTTAAGCAGAAATCACATCTTGTTAGTCACCAAAGAAATCATACAGGGGAGAAACCATTTTCATGTTCAGGATGTGGGAAACATTTTGCCAGCAAAAGTAACCTTAATAAACATCATCTATCTAAAAAAGGGAGAAGCCATTCTCATACCTAGAAGGTGGGAAAATCTTTACTCTAAAATCATATTTTGTTAACCACGAAGGACAACTCACATAGAAAGAAACAATATATTTTTGACAAGCTGTACACGAAAACACATAATAGAGAGTCAAAGTAATGACAAATAAGTAAACAAGAAGTAAGTTAGAACTTTACTTTGAATTAAAACATATGCAGTTACCAATATACATCTGCTGTCTAAAAAGCTAATAGAAGGCAATATTCCATCTGTATTAAATATATCACAGATCTATATTTATATATTCACTATATGGACTAAAGTATTGCTACACCTTGCCCCTAAACCTCCTAAAAATACCCAACACTTCTTCCTCCCTCTTCTTCCTAACTCCCAATCTCAGCGATCTGCCAATCATCAATCTCTTTCAATCCATAATCTCCGTGTGTAAACAAACTTTGCTGTACTGCAATAATAACCATGTTCATATTGCAAATTACTATTTACATGTATGATCCATTCCTTCTTTGTTTGAACGTCTGGTGTTATCCATAACAATTAAAATAAATTGAAATCTCCCTTATGTCAATTTGTAACTCTGGGGTAAGAGACCACTGTACAGAAATGTTAGGGTTACAGCAACATCACATACTTTATACAGAAGAATAATGCTATCTCCATAGCTCTTTATACAAGGACATATAGATCAGACAAGGTCCTCATATTCAGGCAGTTTCTATTATTCTCAATCGCTTTTTATATAAATAAGATCAGTGAGTCTCATTATACCAAGTAGAGAACCTCCAGGGTCAAAGACCCCGTCTGGTACTAATTAACCTGCTAATTAAGATTATACAAATGTAATAACTGTACTATAGAAAATCCTGTTTTATGCATAAAAAGTTTGACGGACTTGACTATATTGACAAAAACATCTATGAGGGAGGTTAAATTCCTGCTGAAGGGAAAGGGGAAGGCAACCAGAGAACAGACGAATGACTGTAGCTAGTCAGAAACTGTCCACACCCCCTGATCTAGAAGTAAATGGAAGGGGATGTTATCAAAGAGCTTTCTTTCTAGAAGCCAGGAGCAGGCCACATCCCTAAATCTGCGGTGTAACTTCCAAGAAGGGAGGGGGGGACACAAAAGAGCAGCTTCACCATTACAGTGAATAGTTGGTACTTTCAGGATTGGAAAACGTGTTAAAACATAATAAGCCGACATAATATTAATTTTATCATAGCTGTCAATTACAGTGCCTTGAAAAAGTATTCATGCACGGTGAACTTTTTGCAATTTTTGTCACATTACATCTATTAACTTAGATGTTATTTCAGTTTTATGTGATAGACCAACACTATGTAGCAAGTATTTGCAAAGTGTAAAGGAATTGATATGTTTTTTAAAATATTTAAAAAAAAAATGTAAATATGAAAATCGTGAGGTGCATTTGTATTCAGACCCCTGAGTCAATACGTTGTAGCACCACCTTTATCTGCAATTACTGCTGCAAGTCTTTTGCGGTAAGTCTCTGCCAGCTTTGTACATCTAGAGACTGATTATTTTTTTTGCCTAGTCTTTTCAAACTAGCCCTAGTTCAGTGAGATTGGATGGAGGAGTCAGATCAGCAATTTTCAAGTCTTGCCACAGATTCTCAATGGGATTTAGGTCTGGACTGTGACTAGGCCATTCACACATATGAATGTGGTTTGACCTAAACTATCAATTGTAGCTTTGGCAGTATGTTTAGGGTCTCTGTCCTGCTGGAAGGTGGACCTATGCCCCAATTTCAAGTCTTTGCACTCTCTAACAGGTTTTCCTCCAAGATTGCACTGTATTTAGTTCCACAACATAAACAAAAAAAAATGAACTTGAGTGTAAGTTGATATGCATGCAAAATAGGAGCTCGTTCACATTGGCCATCAAACAGACAAAACCTAAGACAGAAACAAAATGAACATTTACCCTGCTATATGTAAATCTCACCAGTGTCAAGTTGTACCTAAATTGTAACGGTCCTAACTTCTAGTATTAAAACCTTAACGTGTCAAAGTGACATTAATGTGAATAAGGGCCAAGCACAAGCATAACCCGGTCCAGAATATGGGTACTCAGCAAAATGACAAGCTATATGAAAGTAATGTCCACCTCAAAGAATGGGAGGGCCACACCCTTACCTGCACTAAGTTCAGAAACCTGAAACTGAACTGAAAAAATGAATATAAGTTGTCATGCACGCAAAATATCCCTGACCTGTCTGGTGTGTTCCTTGGCTTTCATGATACTTTTCATGATCGGTAATGTCCTCAAACAAATCTCTGAGGCTTTCAAAGCCTATCATCAAAAAGTTAATTTATTTCAGTTCTTCAATACAAAAAGTGAAACTCATATAGAGTCATTACAAACAAACAGAGTGATCTATTTCACGTGTTTATTTCTGTTAATGTTGATGATTATGGTTTACAGCCAATGAAAACCCAAAAGTTATTATCTCAGTAAATTAGAATACTTTATAACACCAGCTTGAAAAATTATTTTAAAATCCGAAATGTAGGTCTACTGAAATGTACAGTACAGACCAAAAGTTTGGACACACCTTC
>VIAB01013997.1:0-13951 GCA_009801035.1 Oophaga pumilio
TATATGGCCAACACACTGTCTGCTCTTATGTGCTATAACCACACCACTTCCACTATCAACTCTAAATACCACACCGTCTGCCCTTATGAACCTTAGCCTATACGATGGCTGTCCCCCTCCATTTTTTTCCCTTACCCTCTCTTTATCTCCATGCTGTCCCCAGTCATGTTAAAATCTCTCCATAATGTGTCCCCATTTCACGTTGCCCCCTCTCCATATTCATTCTGTGAACCCTCTTCACACTGTGCCCTCAGACTACCCACCACGCTGTCCTCTTCAAACTGTACCCCCTCCTCCCATTGTCCTAGTACATGATATAACGGGCACAACAGACTCCCAATGTATACTATGATGCCCCCCACAGCACCCTACAAAATATGATGGCCCCCACATTTCTTCATACAGTCTTATGACTCTGCAGTAGAGATGGGAGAACCCGAACAGTAAAGACGGGTCCGCACCAAACATCTAGTCTTCGGGCACAGACACCGAACACGGACTTCTCCAGCACGTCCATTTTACTGTTTTGGTTTAGCCCCCAAACATCAGGTGTGTCCCACACTGTCATCTGCATGACAGGGTGAGAAATACTGGCAGTTCTTTTAGGCGGTAAGATAACTACCACCGGTCAGTGAGCTGTAGTTCCCATGCTGTAAAATGACAATGTGAGCCCGCAGCTGTGACCGGCAGTATAAACATTACCTGCAGTACTACGCCCATCAGACTGCAACTGCTGTCACTGATAACAGAGAGAGCACTTTCTGATTATGGGAGTATTCATCAGCCCGTGCCTGTGCTATAAATAAATAAATGTAAAAAAAAATAATGTGGGTCTTTTCTATTTTTGATAACCAGCGCAGACTAAACTGACTGCTGTTGGCTGCAACCCTTAGCTGTCTGCTTTATCATGGCTGTTTATCAAAAATAGGGGGGTCCCGACGCCTTTTGTTTTTTTTATTTCATTTAATAAGCAAATAAATAATTAAAAAAAAAATGTTGTGGGGTCCCCATATTTGACAACCAGCCAAGCAAAAGCAGACAACTGGGGGCTGGTTTTCTCAGGCTGATAAAGGGCCATGGATATTGCCCCCCAGCCTAAAAATAGCAGCCCGATCCACCACAGAAAAGGCACATCTATTAGATGCACCAATTCTGGCACTTTTTCTGGCTGTTCACGCTTGCCCTTGAGCGGTAGCAAGTAATGCTTGTGGGGTTGACCACTGACATCAAGCCCATAGGTTAGTAAAAGAGAGGCATCTATAGGATGTTTCTCTATTAATGACCCCATAGTTAGTTTGTAAAAAAATACAGCCAGAATAAAATCCTTTCATAGAAAAAGTAAAAAGCTTACCAGTGCTGCCAATAGTTTGCTGACCGTGCTCTATTTATCAACCGGAGAGTGACATAAACGATTAGTAGAGTCAACACAAACAGGTAAGAAGAAGGGAAGCCTAGCACAACCATCTGTTGGTAAAAATTATTCCATTTCATTAGTAATCCATTAAAATTAGAAAAAGAAAAAAGATGTTGAAGAAAATTTTTTAAAAACTCTTAAGAGTTTCAAGCGACACTACCTCTTTAATCATAGTGGTGACGTCATCAAGACTAAAAATGAAAATTTTCATTGTCCCGACAGTGAAGTGCTAGTGGGAATGCAGCATCAGTGACCTGCGGTACCTCAATGACTTCACGGCTAGTCACTGAAGCTGCACTTGCCGCACCTTATACTCCCATGGTTTTCCACCTGAATGGTTGCATAATGACACCGTTCCTGTTGTAAACCACATATCGTAGACATGGATTTCAGTGTGGGACAGTATTGCTAATCTTCACACAGGTGAGTGATTTGGTTGTTTATTGTTTTTATTTTTTTTTACAGGTGACAAGGGCTTCAATGGAATGCGTGGCCTGGAGGCCAGCATGTCAGTGCTGTGGAGCTACACAGTGTGCCATTGGCTAGGGAACAATGGCCGGGCGCAGATGGTGAGTGGTGTCACTGACTGAATAACTGTGTGTTAGTTTGCTAAATTTCTGTGGCCTGACGAAGATGATTGGTGGCCGTAGTTATTCATCAATATCAGGGTTTTTGTTAAACTGCACCCCACTCAAAGAGGCAAGAGGTAGCACCCTAGGAGAGTACCTAACTTGCATACCCCTTGTGGTGGCCCTGAGCTTATGTACAACTAAGCAGTTAAATGTAATATTAATTTTTACGCTGGAACACAATTTGTTTGCATGCCATCATCTGAACGGACAACCTTTATCAAAAAGAAGCATATATAATGCACTACATCTTATAAGAAATTCCTTGCATCTCTGACTCTCTACTGCATGTGGCTTGTATCTGGCCTGCTTAAAATAAAGTATGACATTGTCAGGAGTTATGCAGCTGAGCTCATCTGGGCAAGTGATTACCATTAAATATATATATATATTAAGATGCCTTTCTCCTTGTATAGTAAATGTTGACTTTGAACTGAAAGTCTTATTATTATATTAACATTTTTGATTATCAAGGTCCTTTTAATGTGTGCCATTTGGAGTAATTATATACTGCACTGTTCAGTATGATATCATCTCACTTTCTTAAGAATGTAGAAACATAGAATATGTCCCTGGTCCATTAAAAGACTCATATAATATTTAGGTGAAATCAATTGGCCTTCATTATCTTCAAGTGTTTTGAAAATACTTTAGTTCTTGGAAATTTATCATAAAAACACAGACAGGTGGATCACTTTACTGGAATACAGAGGGATGGGATCAATTATCTTCCCATTTTTGTAAAGATCAATTTATTATGTTATTATTTATTGTCACAAGGTAGAATTTGTAATAAATATGCTGCAGGAATAATTGATATAACGTGTTGCAACTTTTAATAATTTCTTGGTGCTTTGTGGTAAAAAACAAATGCTTGAGAGGGAACAGAGTAAGTTCCCACTTCCTGACATCCATTATGATTATTATGATGATCATAAACTGGAATCAGAGTGCCAAAAACAGAAAAAATATAGAAACATATTGTACAATATATTTTCATGAATATTTCTTCAGTATGATGCAAAATGCAAAGTCGTTCTCCTCCAGCGCTGACTGGCCCGCGGCCGACTGCGTCTCTACGCTCTATGCGCATGTGCGTAGGCCGTGGTCGCACCTCCTCTGCTCTTCTTAAGCTCCGGCGGTGCCCTGAACCAGAAGCACCGCCGGACCTATGGGGAGCCTCAGTCGGGTATATCAGGCCGCCCTCCTTTAGCGGAGGCGCCTGATCTTTGTGTTTTCTGAGGGTTAGGCTGGTTTCCCTTCTCATCTCTCTGACCCTCTCTCGTATTGTTTCCCTTTAGCCCTGTGCCCTGCCGTCCGGCTACCCATGGTCCCCCTGCAGTCCTACTCCGGTCCATGTCTCCTGTGTCCCTGCTCTGTCCTGCTACCCATGGTCCGTCCAGCAGTCCTACTGTGGTCCTTGTCTCCTGTGTCCCTGCTCCGTTCTGTTACCCGTGCTCCGTTCTGCAGTCCTACTCTGGTTCTTGTTTCTTGTTTCCCTGCTCCGTCCTGCTACCCGTGGTCCGTTCTGCAGTCCTACTCCGGTCCTTGTCTCCTGCTTCCCTGCTCCGTCCTGCTACCTGTGGTCCGCCCTGCAGTCCTACTCCGGTCCTTGTCTTCTTTGTCCCTGCTCCGTCCTGCCACCCGCGGTCTTTCTCTGCAGCCTGTGTCCTGTGCTCTGTCTGTCCCGTGGAGGGGCCTTCTTGCTTTCCTAAGAGCCTCCCCTCTTGGTACCGGTTATCGTGGTACTAAAACCCCTGGGCCTCCTCCTAACGATCTCTGTATAGGGTCGGTTCCACCTGATCACTCGCTCGGGGTCCCTCGGTGCCACGATCCAGAGGGTCCATGCCCTGATGAAGGAATAATTTCCGAAATGTGCGTTAGGGATGTGCCACGCCACCACTGCTATTAGGTATTGTTATAAATTATCTACTTATTTGTTTTTGAAGCCATTGTCTCTGGTATATATTTTAGTGCTACTACGTTATGGGATATTGAACACTCCTGTTTTTCCACTAATTTAGATCCTTATTGCACTTGAACTTTATTTATGGTCTGCTGTTTGTACATTTTTATATGATACATTTGATTATATGAGTGATTGTCCTAAATAATAATTATTATTACATTTTATTGCACTATGTGAACTCATCTATGTGTGTGTATGTAACTATGCATACACTTATGTGAGCTTATTTTCTCACTTTTTCACAATTGATTTTTATGTCTCTGAAATCTATGGAATCTTGGTTTCAAAAATTTTTTTATGAATATTCTGTTGTGGCCTGGATACTTCTAGCTAGCAGTGTTTTTGTAAATTTTATCTATTACTATGTACTATCCCGATATGTTATTTTATTAATCCAGTATATAAATACAGATTATTTTACCTAATATACTTTCTTGCCATATATCTATGCTTTTTATTAATTGACCCAGAACTCCTTTTTTTATCCTAACGATCACTGTATAGGGGTCGGCTCCACCTGGTCGCTCGCCCCGAAGTCCCTCGGTGCCACGATCCAGAGGGTCCACTCCTGGAGGCTTGCCTCGCCTCGCAGTAACAGTAAAAGTAAGATCAGGCCATGGATCCCGCTGTTACCTCTGCTACTGCCCAAAAAGTTTCTCTTTTTGAGAAACCAGGGACCATGGACTCTCGTTTATCGGCCCTACAGGCCGCCGATCCGGGAAATGTCACTCAGTTAGCCAATATTCAACAAAAACTTGGTCAGCAGCATGATACTCAGGCCCATATTTTAACCAATATGGCTTTTGTCGATGATCGTTTGGTGGCTCTCCAGTCTGCCGCCACGGCGGCACAAACCTCGTCTCATGCCCCCTCTTCTCTTCCTTCTTGTCTCACTAGGCCACCCCACTTTAGTGATGACCCCAAACTCTGCAGGGGTTTATTTAACCAGTGTAGCCTCTACTTCGAATTGTTACCCCAGCAATATCCCTCTGTTCGGGCCAAAGTGGCCTTTATTATGTCTCATCTGGAGGGAGAGGCCTTGTCCTGGCAAAACCCTCTCTGAGAACGGGACGATCCCATAGTTTCGAGCTTACCGGTCTTGGATACTTTTCGCAGGGTCTTTGATGAGCCAGGCCGGTTAGCCTCTCTTACCGAGTCCCTCTTTAATCTCCATCAGGGGGCCCTCACGGTGGGACAATATGCCATCCGCTTCCGGATTCTTTCCTCTGAATTTGGTTGGAATAACGCGGCACTGGTAGGGGCTTTCTGGCGAGGTCTCTCGGGCAGGATAAAGGATGAGCTTGCTGGCCGGGATACCCCGACTACTTTGGAGGATCTTATCTCTCTGGCCACCCGCTTAGATCTACGGTTCCAGGAGCGTGCCCGGGAGTCGGCTAGAGTCAGGAGGCCCATTAGGTCGGTTCCTTCTGCCAATCGGTTCTCTAGTCCGCGTCCTGTCGGGACTCCTTCGGTTCCTTCCCCCGAACCCACACAGGTTGATCGTCTCAAGCTGGCCGAGGTACGTCGGAGGGAGAGATGTGCGCAAGGCCTATGCATCTATTGCGGAGAGACTTCGCATTTCATCCGTTCCTGTCCTGAGAGACCGGAAAACTCATCCACCTAGGCCAGGTAAGGGAGGTCTCCCTAGGTGCTAGTAATTCCACTCAACCCCTCACTATGTCTGTTCTTTTGGTTTCAGGGCAGAGACGTGAGTCTGAGGTGGCCTACATGGATTCGGGCTCGGCAGATACCGTCATCCGGCATGAAGAGGTAGAAAAGTACCAGATTCCTGAGGTTACCCTACAGAATCCTCAGCTAATTGCTTCTGTGGATGGCAGGCCGCTTCAGGAGACTGTCACTATGGTCACTGAGGAGGTGGAGCTGCAAGTTGGAGCCTTACATCATGAAAAGGTGGCCTTTTATGTATTGCCCAATTTGTCCCATGCACGGCTCCTCGGACTCCCTTAGCTAAGAACACACTCGACTGGGCTTCGGGCCAAGTTCTACTTTGGGGACACTCGTGCCATGCTCGATGCCTGAGTCCTATTCATCTTGGTACCACCTCACGGCCACCTCCTGATCTCTTGGGGCTTAGCTCTGCCTACTGCTCCTATGCAGACGTCTTTGATAAGAAGGAGGAGAAGCCTTTTCCCCCGCACCGGCCTTTTGACTGTCCGATTGAGCTAATTCCCGTCTCCAATCCTCCTAGAGGTAGGAGCTATCCACTGTCGCCTGCGGAGACCTTAGCAATGTCCGAATACGTCTGGGAGGATCTTGCCAAAGGGTTTATATGGAAGTCTTTCTCTCCCGCAGAAGTCGTTTTTTTCTTTGTTAAGAAAAAGGACGGATCCCTGCGACCATGCATAGACTACAGAGACTAGAATGGTATCACAATCAAGAATAGGTACCCTCTTCCACTCATTATGGAGTTATTTGATCGCCTCAGAGGGGCCTGGATCTTCTCCAAGTTAGACCTTAGAGGAGACTCTAATCTGATCCATATCCGTGCTGGTGACGATTGGAAGACCCCCTTTAACACTCGGGATGGCCATTACGAGTATGTAGTCATGCCCTTTGGTCTCTGCAATGCCCCTGCAGTGTTTAAAGAATTCGTCAATGAGATCTTCCGGGACCTCTTGTATTCTTGTGTCGTAGTGTACTTGGATGATATCCTCGTATTTTCTCCTGACCTGTCATCCCATAGAAGAAGTGTTCGTCTGGTACTGCAGCATCTTCGGGAGAATCGCTTGTACGCTAAGATTGAAAAATGTCTCTTTGAACAGACTGCTTTGGCCTTTCTGGGTTACATTATCTCCAACGCTGGATTGAGGATGGATCCCGAGAAACTGTCCACTAACCTCAAGTGGCCATGTCCCGTTGGAATAACGGGAAAACGGAATCCGGTTTCTCGGATTTGCCAACTTCTACAGACAATTCATCCCTCATTTTTATTCGATTACCAAGCCTATTTCTGCTCTTACCCGAAAGGGGACGAACCCCAATTCCTGGACTACCGAGACTGGGGGGGCTTTTCAGACACTAAAACGTGCATTCTCTACAGCTCCGGTGTCACAGCGTCCCAAGGGCAGCAAACCCTTTGTGCTAGAAGGGGACGCCTCCACCACAGGATCTGGGGCAGTGCTGTCCCAGAAATCCTCTACCGGGCGACTGCTTCCCTGTGGATTTTTCTCCAAGGCCTTTTCCCCATCGGAGTGTAATTACTCGATCTCCCATCGAGAGCTACTAGCCATAAAATTGGCCCTGGGAGAATGGCGTCATCTGCTGGAGGGGGCTGTCCATCCCTTTATAATTTACTTTGGCCACAAAAACTTGGCCTATCTACAGTCCGCCCAGAGACTTAACCCTCGACAGGCCCGTTTTGATTTTGAGCTCGACTTTCGCCCTGGTAACAAGAACACGAAAGCTGATGCATTATCTAGGGCCTTCCAGCTGACCAAATCAGTGGAGAAGCCTTCACACATTATTGACCTTGCTAAAGTCATCACCGTGGCTCCTGTGAATCTGCTTTCTCCACCTCCAGGCAAGACTCTCGTGTCTGAGGATATTAAAGAAAAGATCTTACTCTAGGGACACTCCTCCAAACTTGCTTGTCATGCCAGGGCAAAGAAGACACGCTCCCTCATTTCTCGTCACTACTGGTCGCCCACTCTTCTCCAAGACGTGGCTGACTTCGTTGCCTCGTTTCCTTCCTGTGCAAAGAACAAAGTACCACGATGGCCTCCGTCCAGTCTGTTGCTTCCATTACCAGTCCCTGTGGTTCCCTGAGAACACATCGCCATGGATTTCATCACCGACTTACCCTGCTAATCTGGTTGTACAGTGATCCTGGTAGCTGTGCACCGCTTCTCTAAGATGGCTCATATTATCACTCTGACGGGACTCCCCTCAGCTCCTGAGCTAGCTAAGGTCTTCATCCACCAGATCTTCAGACTACCTCGACGTATAGTGTCTGACCAAGGAGTTCAGTTCACTTCTCGGTTTTGGCGTCACTTTGCAAGCTCTTGAATGTTTCACTAGACTTCTCCTCCGCCTACCATCCGCAGTCCAATGGGCAGGAGGAGGGAACTAACCAGGTGTTGACAGGATACCTGCATCATTTTTCCCACGTCCACCAGAACGACTGGGTTGACTCTCTTCCTTGGGCTGAGTTCGCCTACAACAACCACACTAGTGAATCTTCAAGCTAGTCTCCGTTTCTTGTGGTGTTTGGCCGACATCCTGGTATTCCCCTTCCTGTGATTCCCGCTTCAGAGGTACCCGCGGCCAATTCCTTGTCCTTGGAGTCTTCCAAGATCTGGTCCGAGACTAACACGGCACTCAAGAGAGCCAGTGATCGGATGAAGAATTACGCTGACAAGAAGAGATTGGATCCTCCACTGTATCGTATAGGAGAGAAAGTCTGGCTCTCATCCAAATATATCCGGCTGAAGATTCCTTCATACAAGTTGGGTCCGCGGTACATTGGCCCTTTTGATATCCTTGGACGTATCAATGATGTCGCCTACACTTTGAGGTTGCCTGCCTCACTCCGTGTCCCAAACACTTTCCATGTCTCTCTCCTGAAACCTGTGGTACTAAACCGTTTCCATTCCGCACCCGACTCCATTTCTCAGCCGGTTGGTATTGACAATATCTTCGAGGTAAGGGATATTTTAGCCATCAAAAGAGTCAGAGGGAAAACCTTTTTCCTTATTGATTGGAAGGGCTTTGGGCCTGAGGAGAGGTCCTGGGAACCCCGGGAGAATATCAATGCTCCCAGCATCCCCAGGAGATTTTTTGGACTCGCGGCATTCTCCTTCAGCGCTGACAGGTCCGCGGCTGACGGCGTCTCTGCGCTCTATGTGCATGTGCCGTAGGCCACGGCCGCACCTCCTCTGCTCTTCTTAAGATCCGGCGGTGTCCTGAACCGGAAGCACCGCCGAACCTATGGGGAGACTCAGCCGGGTATATCAGGCCTCCCTCCTATAGCAGAGCCACCTGATCCTTGTGTTTTCTGAGGGTTAGGCTGGTTTCCCTTCTCATCTCTCTTGACCCTCTCTCGTATTGTTTCCCTTCAGACCTGTGCCCTGCCGTCCTGCTACCTGTGGTCTGTCCTGCGGTCCTACTCTGGTCCTTGTCTCCTGTGTCCCTGCTCCGTCCTGCTACCCGTGGTCTGTCCTGCAGCAGTTCTGCTCTGGCTCTTGTCTCCTGTTTCCCTGCTCCATCCTGCTACCCGTGGTCCGCCCTGCAGTCCTACTCTGGTCCTTGTCTCCTGTGTTCCTGATCTGTCCTGCTAGCCGTGGTTTGTCCTGCAGTCCCACTCCAGTCCTTGTCTTCTATGTCCCTGCTCCGTCCTGCTACCTGCAGTCTTTCTCTGCAGTCTGTGTCCTGTGGTCTGTCTGTCCCATGGAGGGGCCTTCTTGCTTTCCTAAGAGCCGCCCCTCTTGGTACCGGCTATCATGGTACTAGACCCCTGGGCCTGATCCTAACGATCCCTGTATAGGGGTCGGCTCCACCTGGTCACTCGCTCCGGGTCCCTTGGTGCCACGATCCAGAGGGTCCACTCTTGGAGGCTTGCCTCGCTGAGCCGTAATAGTAACAATAAGCTTCCTTTGAGGGCCAGGTACATACTTAGAAAAAAAAGAAGAATATTCACCTCGCTGCTCATCTGTCACACAATCCTTGTAGCCCCTTGTCCAATCATTTGCACCTCTCCTTCTTTCCTTCCCCGGTTATGTGGACATCTTTGGTTTCTTAATATCCAGCCAGGACTTTTGGCACAATTAGGCCTCTATTGTGACAGCACGGTGTGCAGTGACCTTAGAGCCTTCTCACGCAAGAAATCCTGTCCTGGAGTAAACAGGCTGAAGAAGATTAAGTGACAAAGAAAGAGCAAGGGAAGAGGTGCAAAGGACTAAACAGTGGGCTGTTGTGTTGGCAGTGCAGGCAAGGGATGAAGTTTCTTTTTTTTTCAGAGTTGACAGACCCCAGAGTAGAGTGTAACTTTCCCTCCCTGTAAAATCCACATGATAATCTTCTGACATACTTGCATGATATGCCGTTGAGGCATACGTTGAAACAACATGATGTGATTCCCCAAAGTAACTGACTAAACTTCTGGCGATGCCCACTGTAGCTTGGTAAGTCTTACTTGCACTGGAATCGCAGCAAAAATGAAAAATTCTAAATGGAAGTGCACAACAACTAACTAACTAACATTAACTAACACTATTAAAGCCTCTCTGACATTTAGCTTTAGTATTTTCCCCCCTTGGGGTGCCGAAAGCAATATGCTCATTGGGTTTGGTAGTACTAACCTCTGGGTTGGTATTCCTTTTTTAAAATACAATGGCATGTAAATGTTTGGGCAGCCATGGTCAAAATTACTGTTATTGTGAACTGTTAAGCAAGTTGAAGATGAAATCATCTCTAAAAGGTCTAAAATTTGGGCACCCTTGGAGATTTGTGCACTCAGATAACTTTGTCCAAGATTTCAGACCTTAGTTTGCCTGTTAAGCCACCGTCTAACATAGCGATCTCGCTAGCGAGATCACTGCTGAGTCACTAGTTTTGTGACGCAGCAGCGAGCTCACCAGCGATATCGCTGTGTGTGACATTCAGCGACGATCAGTCCCCCTGCCGGGTATCACTGATCGTCGCTGAAAGGCCAGGACATTTTTTTGATCGCTGGTCTCCCGCTGACAGGCACGCATCGCTGCGTGTGACAGGCGGGAGACCAGCGATCCGCTGGTAACCAAGGTACACAGCGGGTTTGCAGGCGCGGGGCTGTGCCTAGAAACCCGCTGTGTACCTTGGATACCAGCGCCCTGAAGCAGGGCGCTGGTATCCAACGTACACTGCGGGTAACTAAGCGATGTTACCCGCAGTGTCGCTTGTACTGATCGTTGCCTGAGCTGCCTGTTTGGCAGCTCAACAGCGATAATGTAGCGATACACCAGCGATCCTGATCGTTGTCGGGATCGCTGGTGTATCGCTATGTGAGACCCAGCCTTTAGAGTTATGGTTTGTTTACTATCATAGTTAGTAAAAGTCAGGTGATGCAAAATTCCCAGCTTTATAAAAACCCAGCCTCCTCTAACCTTGGACGAAAAATTAGTAGCCATGAGTTCTTCTAAGCAGCTGCCTAGCACTCCAAAAATGAAAATGAGAAAGGCTCACAAAGCAGGAGAAGACTATAACAAGATAGCAAAGTGTTTTCAAGTTGCCCTTTCCTCAGTTCGATATGTAATTAAGAAATGGTAGTTAACAGGAACATTGGAGGTCAGGATAAAGTCTTCCACTTAGAATAGTATTACAGTCTCTATCTCTAATAATGACTGAGCATTTAATTCAATAAATTGATCAATATTTTGCATTTTGTCAGAGATGCTCTATATTTAAAGATGTATTACTTATTTTACAATACTTTTTCTGAATTGATATTGGTTTGTTATATACATTGTATACTTTACACTTTTTGCAATAATGTAATAGCATATTGATTACATTAAGCAGTGATATTATCCATGACTAGAGATGAGCGACTTTGCCTCCGGTCGAGTCTGGTTTCGGACCATCCGACTTTCACAAAAGTCGAGTCGAACGAAGTCGGCAAACTATCACAAAAAGTCGAGCCGGGGTTGAAAACCTGACCCAATGTAAGTCAATGGGGAATAAAAGTCGGCAGTGAGTGGAGGACAGTAAACACACCTACAGTGTCCATTTCAATGCCAACGACATCAATTCTTATTACTTAAGCTTGTCAACCTAAATTAACTTTATAATAATAGTAACGCATTGAAAACTGGGGGTTATTTAGCTAAAGTGGTGGGGGGGCAGGGCTGGCTCCAGGTTTTTGTGGGGCCCGGGCGAAAGAGTCTCAGTGGGCCCCTGTAACACATACCACAATTTATGATGCTCCGATACGGCAGAGAAACATAGGTATAGTACAATGCCAAATACTTCACTTCTTACATTACATGAGTGATATCTATTGTAAATTCAACAATTGCTAAAAAAAACGGACAGTATAGTCCTCCATACAGTATTATGGTCACCACATAGTGCGCCATACAGAATGGGCTCCATATAATGCTCCATACAGAATAGGCCCCATATGTTCTCCATATGATGCTCCATATATAAAGGGCCCTATATGATGCCCCATAAATAATGAACCCCATATGATGCTCTAGTATATGATGGGCCCCATATATGATGCTCCAGTGTGTGATGGGCCCCATTTATAATGCTCCACTGTATGATGGGCCCCATATATAATTCTCCAGTGTATAATGGGCCCTATCTATGATGCTCAAGTGTATGATGGACCCAATATATTATTCTCCAGTGTATAATGCTCCCCATATATTGCTCCAATGATTAAAAAAAAGAAATACCTCTCCTCGCTGGGCACTGGTTCTCCTGTGGCATGATGTTCTGTAATTTGCCTTTATAGCGTGGATCGAGGATGCTGGCCAACCAGTAGTCGTCATCCTTCATAATTTTGGCAATGCAGGGGTCCCTTTTTAGGATCCGCAAGGCATAATCACACATGTGGGCCAATGTTCCAGGTGTCAATGATGCACTGCCAGTGGTGGGTGGAGGAGCACTTTCTGCCAAATCCACATCTCTCCAGTCACACACAAACCCTGTACCTGACCTTGGCAAGCCTACATTTTCTCTTGCCCCCTGAGAAGCATCCTCCTCCCCAAAATAATCATCCCCCTCATCCTCCTCCTTCTCTTCTTCCTCCACCTCGTCCAGGACAGTTCCCTGAGCAGACAATGGCTGACTGTCATCAAGGCTTCCCTCCTCCTCTTCCTCCTCCGCTGCAGACACCTGATCCTTAATGTGCGTCAAAGTTTGCATAAGCAGACGCATAAGTGGGATGCTCATGCTTATGATGGCGTCGTCTGCGCTTACCAGCCGAGTGCATTCCTCAAAACACTGAAGGACTTTACAGAGGTCTTTCTGCTTTGACCACTGCACACCCGACAACTCGATGTCTGACCTCAAACTGCCTGCCCATGTATCCTCCCACAAATGCATTAAAGCCTGCCTCTGTTCGCACAGCCTCTCAACCATGCTTGGGGAGGTGGAGCGATCGCTGCAGCCTCTGCATACAACTGGAGTCTACGGGCGAGCGACGGATGTGCGAGCACAGTCTTCGCACCTTATAGAGAAGGGCTGGTAACTCTGGATAATTATTTATGAAGCCCTGCACCACCAGGTTCAAGGTGTGAGCCAGGTAAGGTATGTGTCTGAGTTTTGCCTGGGCTATGGACGTCACAAAATCACTGACTACCTTGCCTGGCTCAAGATGTCGACTGCCCAGCCATGACTCAGTTTCTCGCTGCAAGTAGTCGGCCAGTACCTCCACGGTGTGTCTGTTGTCGCCCAAAGACATCATCTTTAAAACAGCCTGCTGACGCTTACCACTAGCTGTTCGATAGTGGGACACCTCGTGTGCAACACTGGCAGCTGTGGATGGAGTGCTCGTGTGACTGCGCTCTGTCGACAAACTTTTGCCTCTGGAGGAGGAAGGTCGAACGCCTACAGCCAACTGTTGCCTATCCTGTGGGCTAGGCAGCACTGTCCCACTGCCGCTGTCCCCTGTGGACCCTGCAACCACTACATTAACCCAGTGCTCAGTGATGGACACTTAACGGCCCTGGCCATGCCTACTGGCCCATGCATCTGTTGTGAGGTGCACCTTTCCACTCACTGATTGTTTGAGTGCATGGACAATGTGGTCTTTCACATGCAGGTTGAGGGCAGGTATGGCTTTTCTAGAAAAGAAGTGCTGACTGGGTAGGTCATATTGTGGGACAGAGTAGGACATGAGCTCTCGGTACGCTGCGTTTTCAACCAAATGGAAGGGCCTCATATCTAGTGAGATCAGTTTGGCAATGTATGCGTTCAAAGCCAGTGAGGTTT
>VIAB01013997.1:23596-39953 GCA_009801035.1 Oophaga pumilio
CCAATCCGATCCGATATTTTAGGATATCGGGCAGTATCACTCACCACTAATAACTAAACTTCTAGACAACAGGGGTTGGAGAACTAAACTACTAAACAGATATGATTGCAGAACAAAACAAATTAACACCAGAACCTGTAGAAGTAAACTGATAGACAACAGGGGTTGGAGAACTAAATTACTAAACAGCTAGGGTTGGAGAACTGTACAAATACAAACCAGAACATGGAGAACTAAAATAATAAACAAGAGGTGTTGGAGAACTAAACTAGTACACACCAGGGGATGGAGAACTAAATCACTAGACACCAAGGTGTCACTAGACACCAAGTCTTGGAATCCCCAGGGCTTGAGGAACAAACCTCTGTATGTAACAGTTCTTCCAGTGTTTCTGCCTCCTTTACTCTAGGGCCTCCACCTGTGCCCTCAACCTCTGCCTTAATGAAACACAGGTTCCAACACTGCAGAGAGAATCCCGCCACCTCCGTACTGCATAGCCAGGGCTCACCGCAAACAGGCATTGTTTATATTAATATGATTTGGAGATTTCAATCATACAGATCAACAGTTGTGGACAGCTATCTATGCCGAGTTTGAGCAATGGCTGTCTACACTCAACCTGGAGCCAGGGAAGGCCGTGTGCTACTATGGAGCAAACCTTGTGGCGGCCCTATGCGGGACCAACCTTACACAAGTGCCTTGCATGTCTCCCTACCTCTACCTAATAGTACAGCAATTCCTCCACCAATTTCCCAGCCTGGATGCGCCGCTGCAGAAACCACTGCCCTTGTGAGCTCACTTCCACCATTCCACTTCAGTTGGTATAGAGATCTTTCAGACTTACCGGTTAACTAGTTGATATGCGATAAGACCACACCATGGAATTAAACTCTGCAAATGTTGCAGCGAATCTGGCAGCAGAGGCGAGACCTGGTGCAGTATGACATTTTTCATAGCCTGGAACAACGCAGTATGGATGTGATTCAATTCACACTTGCATTGTGCACATGGATGAAAGACCTCTGCACCCATCAGCAAGTTTTCTTAATGGCTACTATAGTGACTAGCGGAGATGATGGCGTCATCACCATCACTATTAATGCCATCTACAAAATGCAAATAAATTTATATAATTTATACAATGTAATTTTCTGGATTTTATTTTTGATATTCAAACTCTCAATGTTAAAATTAACCTACCCTCAAAATTATAGACCATTCATGTCTTTGTCAGTGGACAAACTTACAAAATCAGCAAGGGATCAAATAATTATTTCCTTCACTATATATGCTGGAGCATACTTTAAATAGTCTGTGTGAGGAGGTGGTGGTGGTGGTTACGTGGGAATAGGGGAAAGCCAAGGAGGATTCCTTTAGGGTTCACAATATCTATAAGTTCAGGTTTGTCATCTCACAGGCGGTTGCCATGGGAGGAACAAATGAATGGAGAAGGACCACGAAAAGTATGAGAAGGAAGAGGTGATGGAAGCTCAACAGTTATGAGATGAAGGCGATAATGATTCTCTCTATATTGTCAAAGATGGTCAGGAGGGAATGGAGGAGGAAAGCTTGAGTGTTATCCTGCCACCAACTCACTGTGGAGTTGGACCTCATGAAAGAGAATGACCCTTCTTGCAGCACTATCTGCAACATGATTGTTACTCGTATAGTTATGATTCCAAATAGTGCTGACTACTGGGTTAGTAGTGTGTTCTATCCACAATACAAAAGTAAATTTTGCCAGTTGCTTCCACCCCAGAAAGGGACGTGCCCCTGCTGCAGTATCAAAACATGCCGGAAGATAATCTTGACAGTGGCTTTCCCCAAGACACCATTGAAGCACACAGTTTGCATTGCATTGATAGCCTTACAACTGCAGAAATGTTCAGTCGTCAACGCAAAAACATTAGCAGCCTTGCAGCGCTGGAGTTCTGTGTTCCAACCCCACCAAGGACATAATCTGCAAAGAGTTTGTATGTTCTTCCCGTGTTTACAAGGGTTTACTCCTAGTAAATATTTTTCTACCAACACTAAAAAGACATACAAATAGTAAATTTAGATTGTGAGTCCCAATGGTGACAGTGCCAGTATTTTCTATAAAGCGATTGTTGAATTATTGGCGCTATGTAAGTGATAAAAAAAAAAATGAAATTGATGCTCAGCCACACTCAGGTGGCACACATCAGTTTCATAGATTACTATTGTCAGAGTAGAGGACCACCGGTATCGGAGGCCTACTTCTACAGGCGACACACATGAAGGAGACCCAACCAGGAGTCTACACATTTACAAAAATGTATTGGCAAACACCAACAAAGTGACATTAATGTCACCACAGTAGAAATAGTTTAATAGGGACCAAAAGGTCTTCCACTACACCCAACTCAGCGGACACCCAACCAAGAGTCTTCACATTTACTAAAATTAGTGGCAGACACCAACAAAGTGGCATCAATTTTACCACAGTAGAAACATTATAATAGGGACCAAGAGGTCTTCCACTATACCCAACCCAGCAGATGGACACCCAAACAGGAGTGTTCACACTTCCAAAGATTATTGGCAGACACTGTTAGGGTTTGGGGATCACACTGAATTAAATTAAACTATAAAGTGTGATCGCAACCAGGGGTCCACCATGCAGAGATGTTAAACTGCTGCTAGTGTGAACAATGACGGATACAAAACTATTAGCGAACGTTCCTTCCTATACACACTGTTAACTCCACACAGTGTGAATGGAACGCAAAAATCCACCACAAAATAATACTCAGGATTGAACAGGAATAGGAGTACCAGCCCAGCTAACCATCGAGGGTACAGGAGATGAGTACCAGTTCAGTTAACCACCGAGGAGTACAAGGGAGATGAGTACCAGTTCAGCTAATCACCGAGTGGCACAGAAAATATAAATACCTCACTCTGCTAACCATCGAGTGGCATAGAAAATATAAGTACCATGCTAAGGTAACTACCGAGCGGTACAGAAAAATTGAGTGTGCAATGCACAGTTAAAACAATAGGATTTAAGCACGTGGGTTGACTGTGCCCTGTAAACAGCTCGTGCTAACTGTACACATGGCCGAGACAGACGCTAGGTCAAGCGAAAGCAAATTCCTTCCTGACTAAGGAAAACTAGGCACACATACGAGTCGGCAGAGTATCCACCCAGACACACACCAAACACAAGTGATGCTAGCATGCCTGCATGCTTTGATGAAAGCCCTTTATGTTCTAGGCTCCACCCCAAACACTCACGCCCAGTCGAACGGGGTGTTGTCCGTGAGCCAATCTGGAGCATCCACATAACCAGAGCAGTCCGAGCACCAATAAGATGGCGCCACATCACGCATATGCTTAGCAAGGTGACTTCTGGATATAGACTCCAGAGAGTAGGGCTGCCTTAGTATACCACTTTTTACCATAGACTTTAGCTGGAGAGCCAGTAGTAACAACACGTATAACAGGAGCCTGAGCAATTTGCTGGGACTGATGTCTGTGCTAAGCAGAAGACCCAGTGGCTGGGCCTGAATGGGAGTCCACGGCACCAGGCAAGGCTTGGGATCTATCCCCCACAGCGAAAGAATCATGGTGCCTAACAGACACCACCAAAGAATTTGCACAGTAGAAATATTTTAATAGTGACCGACAGGTCTTCCAATACACCCAATCCAGCAGATGGACACCCAATCAGGACTGTTCACATTTCCGTAAATCAGATATCTCCAGCAGCAGCAACAGAAAGCACTGAAGCCCCACTAAAGATATCAGAAACTCCAATTACGCGAAAACAATGGAGCTCACTAAAAATTCCAACATACAGTAACAAAAGTTGTCAGTTGTCTTTAGATAGGACATCACGCTGTTGGTTCACTAGTGCTTTCAGAAACATTAACACCTTCCCCATACACACCAAGCCTAATCCCCCTTCCATCACAACCTCACTTTTTCCCAGTCATGTTGCTCAGGTATTATGCTAAGAGCACAGTATTAGCAACTAAAAATTTGATTTTTTACTCTGCACAACATCTGCAAACAGTTGAATTTCAGTGGCACAATATGACATGAAATATGGTATGATGAATCACATTACTCACAGAAGAAAGAAATATTTCAGTGTGAATAAGTGCTGGTTGACAAAGAAGATATGCTGCAAACATTTTTTTAATTAGAAGTCCCCTAGTGTATGACGTTAGCAACCAACAAAATTTTGGGGGGCTAAATTCATGCCGAAATTATGTTTGGCGATTGATTTCACTACTCATCACCTGTATTAATTGCACCAGTCTGAACTCGTTACCTGTATAAAAGACACCTATCCACATACTCAATTAATCTCACTCCAACCTCTCCACCATGGCCAAGATGAAAGAGCTGTCTAAGGACACCAGGGACAAAATTGTAGACTTGCACAAGGCTGGGATGGGTTAAAGGACACTGGGTAAGCAGTTCGTTGAGAAGACAACAACTGTTGGAGCAATTATTAGTAAATGGAATAATCACAAAGTGACTGTCAGCCTTTGTCAGTCTAAGGCTCCATGCAAAATCTTGCCTTATGACTTACGGATGATTCTGAGAAAAAGGTCAAGAATCAGCCAAGAACTACACAAGTGGACCTGGTCTGGTGAATTACCTGAAGAAAGCTGGGACCACAGTATCAAACATTATCATTAGCAACACACTGCGCCATCAAGGATTCAAATTCTGAAGGGCAAGCAAGGTCCCCATGCTCATGCCAGTACATGTCCAAGCCCTTTTGAAGTTCCCCAATGACCATCTGGATGATCCAGAGGAGGTATTAGAGAATTTCATGTGGTCAGATGAGACCAAAATATAACTTTTTGGCATCAACTCCACTAGCTGTGTGTGGAGGAAAAAGAAGGATACGTACAACCCCAAGATCACCGTCCCAACCGTGAAGCTTGGTGGGGGGGAAACATCATACTTTCTTTTATGCTTTTATGCAAAGGGGACAGGCCAGCAACCTTCTTCCCTCAGTAATAGCATTGAAGATGGATCGTGACTGGGTCTTCCAGCATGACAATGACCTGAAACACACAACCAGGACAACTAAGGAGTGGCTTTGTAAGAAGCATTTCAAGGTCCGGGAGTGGCCTAGCCCATCTCCAGACCTGAACCCAGTAGAAAATCTTTGGAGAGAACTGAAACACAATGTTGCCCAAATACAGCATTGAAACCTGAAAGATCTGGAAAAGATCTGTATTGAGGAGTTGGCCAAAATCTCTTCTGCAGTGTGTGCAAACTTGATCAAGAACTACAGGAAAGACTGACCTTTGTAGTTGCAAAGAAAGGTTTCTGCACCAAATATCAAGTTCATTTTTTTTTATGTATAACATACTTATTTAATGCAATAAAATGTAAATTAATTACGCATAAATCATACAATGTGATTTTCTGGATTTTTTTAAGATTCTGTCAGTCACAGTTGAAGTGTACCTATGATAAAAATTACAAACCTCTCCATTCTTTGTAGGTGGGAAAACTTGCAAAATCAGCACTGTATCAAATACTATTTTTCCCAATTGTATGTTTTGCATGTTATATACAGGAAAGCTCCTGCTGCATGTGCTGGGAATGGAATGAGCTCTGATCCCAGCACTTTAAATCCTCTGATGTTCTTTATCAATAACGATACAAGCATGTGAGGAGTTTGACAACGAGAATGCAATCCGTTTGTCATTGTATAGTAACCCATTCAATATAATTGTGATGGGAGTGCTTAGAGTTGCTATGGCAACCCGGGACCTAACAATGGCCTCCATGTCTACCATCTATAGCCCATCAGATTCTGCCAGAGACAAAATCTTTTAGGCTACCTGTCAGTCTAACATTAACAAGCTGATAAACACAGACACAAAAAGTATGTATCTGAAAAGAAAACTCCTCAACAATTTCCCTCTTTCACCAATTTATTAGAAAAAAATCCCACGCTACTCCACCATAGCATACTCATCATTTCGGCTCTCACGCTGTACTCTGCGAGACCTGGCAGAGTACAGTTTTAGATCTGGTAGTGGCTGATGTTCCAGTCTATGGAGCCCCATTTATTCGGTTCCATACACTGGAGGACGGAGATTGGGATCGTCGTGGGGCCTCCATGTGAACTACGGTGGACTGGTGTGAGGCGGTTAATAAAAGGGTGAAAGAGTGAAATTGTTGGGCTTTTTATCTTCAAATAAAGATTTTTTTTGTGAATTTAATTCTTTTGACTACTGGGTTGGTAATGGCGGTGTCTGATAGGCACCTCTCTATTACTAACCCATGGGCTTGATGTCAGCACCAGCTGCTGAAATCAACCCCACAATTATATTACTTGATTGCCAATGCATCAGGACAATCAGGAAGAGCTGATGCTAAGCACTTATTCTGCTGTGGTTGAGGGCTGGTCTTATTTGGCTAGCAAGGGGCCAATATTCATGACCCTTCCCAACCTATTAATATCAGTCCCCAGCTGTCAGCTTTGCCTTAGCTAGTTATTAAACATAAAGATGAACCCACATCATTTTTTTAGGGTCCCCACATTGTTCATAACCAGCAAAAGGCAAAACAGACAGCTGGTGGCTGAAAGTTATAGGGTGGAAAGGTCCATGGATATTGGCCCCTTCTCAACATAAGACCAGCTCAAAGCTGTCTGCTTTCCCTTGGCTAGGTATTAAAAATACGGGGGACCCCACATATTTTTTTACATTTATTTTTTAATTATACTGTCTCAAGCAATGTCACCTTCTGTGATTCAGCAGCTATAATGGTTGGGTCACAGGTGGCGCTGGCCAATCACAGCCATGTCAATACTTGGCATGGTTGTGATGGCTCTGGAAGTGCACACAGCTTAAGAGCTTGTTGATTAGCTGTCATGCAGACTTTCAGCAAGCTTTATTAAGAATCCAAACTCTGAACAGTAACATGGACTTCCGGGAGAAGTCCGTGTTTGGAGGTCAGCAGCAGACACTAAGTGTCCAGTACGAACCCCGAACTTTACAGTTCTGGTTCACTCATCCCCACATATTACGCAATTGTTGTCTTCAGGGACAGGAATGCATCAGAACAGTCCATCACTCTTAAATATTGAGTAAACTCAGAACCATTGTATAATAGTAAAGGCGCAATTGAAATCCGTTTCCCATTTGGGTCTAATTTTGGTCATAATGGCTGCCAAAATAGCACTGAGTATGATGATAAATGGTCCTATAGTGGATTTATTATACTTATTATTGTGCACTAACATTTTTTTCTGAAACTGATTTTAGAGAGGCATATGAAGGAGATAGGACAGAAAGAAAATACATCAGTTGAAAGCATTTCAAGAACATAATATTTATGGGAAATTGCCTGAAATTCTTTCTGAACTGCATCCTCCATTAAGTCAATGCCTCTATCAATCCAGAACCTGAAATCAGATGTGGGGGATATGTTATTGGATACCAGTCAAAGGGATGTCTTAGTGAGAAAAGGGAGCAGATTTTTACATACCATTATTACCTCTTGCCAGGCAAACAAACTTGCATTAACTGTGGGAGAATAATAAGAGTCTTATTTGAAAGTCTTATAGACTAAAGATGATATGGGTGTATAACAGAACAAGTACCATATATACTCTTGTATAAACCAAGTTTTTCAACCCCTGTTTTGGGCTGAAAAAGACTCTCTCAGCTTATACACGAGTCATACGCCAGAAAGCCTGCGGTGGAGCAAGAGACATCATACTCACCCTCCTGGCGTCTGCATATCAGGCTCTGCTACATCTCAGTCCCAGCATCTCTCTTCCTCTCTTCTTCCAGTGCGGTCACATGGTACTGCTAATTAAATAATGAATATGGACGCGTCTCCACTCTCATGAGGGTGGAGAGCATATTCATTACTTTAATGAGCAGTATCACGTGACGGCACAAGAAGAAGAGAGCAAGAGAGATGCAGACACCTAGACTGAGATATAGCAGAGCCTGATATGCAAACACCAGGAGGGTGAGTAGGACTGGGGGAGGGTGAGCCATGCGATATTCACCTGTCCCCGTTCTACCACTTCGCTCTGTCTACCGGGTCCTCTGGCTGTGACGTTCAGGTCAGAGGGCGCGATGACGCGATTAATGCGCGCCCTCTGCCTGAACAGTCTCTGCAGATCAAGCGATGCTGAGGAGCAGCGGGCAGCGATGAGAGGTGAGTATGTCATTTTTTTTTTAAAGTGCAGCAGCAGCATTATTATATGGTGCATATATTAATATGGAGCATGTTATGGGGCCACCACTAACCTTTGTGCAGCATTATATGGGGCATATATTAATATGTAGCATCTTATGAGGCCACCATTTTACTTTTATTAGTATCTATTTTTATTTTTGAAATTTACCTGTAGCTGCTGCATTTCCCACCCTAGGCTTATACTCGCATCAATAAGCTTTCCCAGTTTTCTGTGGCAAAATTAGGGACCTTGGCTTATACTCGAGTCAGCTTATACTCGAGTATATACGGTAATTTGACTTTCTATGTTAATCCATTGTTTAGAAGTATCATTAGAAAACCAAATTTTAAATGCATAACAGTAATTATAAATATTAGGACATCAAAGTCCACTATCTTTTGTATGTAAGTAAAAATTGTTTACAGATAACATAGCTTTTTGTTATTTCACACAAATTGAATGATTAAGGGTTGAAACCATTGAAATGATTTGGGAGGCAGAAAGTAGCAGAAATAATAGGTTAATATAGAAATGTTGCTGCAGCAACCTACCCATGACACAAGGAATTTGAAATAACTTTCTGGATTGTTTGAAGCAGTGCATTGAAATTGATCTCATATAGGTTCTTACAAAAGAAAGTTAGATCAATTTAAAGGGTAAGGAATGGAATTTGGGGCCTGTTTAAAATTGCAAATAGCCTGAAAGTTAATTTGTCTATCTGGTGTGGATTTTCATTATCAAAAATTTTGCAGCATTGAGCTTATAATAATTTAATTCAGTGAAGTCTAGAATAATATGCAGTGCTTGACTAAAGGTACTGCCACACTACACAATCCCGCTAGCGATCTCGTTAGCGTCGCATACTAATGAGATCGCTAGCGGGATTGTTTCTATATCGCTAGTAGCTACCTTATTTAGCGATATCGTTAAGGACGCTATCGCGGTTAGCGATCTCCTTAACGACTTTAGCGGTACAAAAGTACCGCTAAATCGCTAAAAAAGGTGCCACACTCAGCGATTAGATACTTACCAGCGGGACGCCAGCGATGAAAATAGGGTCCGGAACGATCAGGACGACGGACGAGATCTCAGCAGGGGCCACGTCGCTGGTAGATGCCGCACAGAACAACATTGCTAACGGGATCGCTAAATAGTGACGTTTTTTAGCGATCCCGTTAGCGATGTTATTTAGTGTGGGATACCCTTAAGGGATTCTTCTAGGTAGATAAGATAGAGGATAAGGTCACCCACAAAAGACCAAAGCAATATTCAGTAGTAACTAAACAAATACCTCTAATACTAAGTGAACATCTAATATATTATTATGAGAGCAAAGATAATGGTGGATAATGGACTACCTTGACTGGCAATGTTGGTAATCTGGAACAAGTTGGATTAAGTTCTATTGATCGAACTCCTTCTTCGCATCCAGAGTTGGAAACAGATAAGGCTTTCAAAAGTGATGTGCAATAATATTAATTAAATTACGAGGGCCATCTGAGCTATGACAACACTTGACAAAAAATACTTGGTCTACAAGGACAAAAGATGAAAATGTTAGGTAATATAATTGTGCGAGCTTTTGAGTATATTTTAAATCTGACTTAAATAGGGAAGATCAGACTAAAATTTGACGGTTCACTTATATTTTTCCACAGTTTGGCAATGGTGACAATTTGGCAATTCTTATGTTAGGCTACTGCTACACAGTGAAATGATTCATAGTAAAACATACTTAGCATAAAACAACCCCAGTGATTCCTCATGGTAAAAAGTTACAAACAATCTTGTGACTTCATGAGGAAATCCCAAACTTCCTAACTGTAATCCTACGATTTTACTACAACATATTTTGCATCACTTTAAAAATCACATAATAAACAGTCAGTAAATATTTTATAAATTTCCAAATATGTGGGATTAAAAAATACACATGAAATATTTAACATAATATATTCCATTAAATATTTGTTTTACATTTCAGATTAATTGCTAGAGAAGCTATTGCTCTAGGGAGAAATTTATGTTCTCTACAACATTTTCCTGCTGATCATTTTTAGTTATTTAATGTAAATATTTCAAGAACTTGCTCTTAATAAATATATTATTTTTACCGGCCTTGATGCTTGCTTTAAAAATAAAACCATCCCCATTTACTTGATAACGACAGGATTATGCACTGCATAAATATGGACACCAAATGGCTTGTACAGTAAAATGCATGCAATTTTATGTATAAATCTTAGAAAGTGTTAGATTTATCATTCTGATATACTGTATATGCATGCATTAGGGTGATGTTCCCCAACTCCAGTTCTCAAGTACCCAATAGTTAAATATTTTCAATTGTTTTATAACGTAATGCATGTAAGCAGGAACACGATTCCCTCATTTTTGGGGGCTTTGTTTTTACTGAGTACATTCTGTGGTAAAAATTACTCTGTATGATGATTATCCAGGTTAATATGATGAACGCAACACCAAGTGGAACATTTTTTTCCTGAAGTTTGCAAGAAAATATTGTTGTTGGTGTCGCCATTTTCTAAGAGCTGTGACATTTATTTTTCAGGATAAAAAGGAGCTAAACAGACAGTAGCGCTAGACACGATGGAAAACTACCCAGCTGCCTGGTTTGGTAAGCAACTATAATTCGTTGCTTGAAAAGTGTATAACAAGTTAAAGAAGTCCAAATGGCAATTCATGAAAATTAAGCTGTGCACATATTGTATAAGGTGAGAGTGGTGTTCAGATGAGGTCCCTAGTAGATAGTCACATAAGTACAGTGGGTATGGAAAGTATTCAGACCACTTTACATTTTTCACTCTTTGTTGCATTGCATCCATTTGGTAAATTCAAAAAGGTTCATTTTTTTCTCATTAATGTACACTTTGCACCCCATCTTGACTGAAAAAAACAGAAATGTATAACTTTTTGCAAATTTATTAAAAAAGAAAACCTGAAATATAACATGGTCATAAGTATTTAGACCCTTTGCTCAGACACTCATATTTAAGTCACAGGCTGACAATTTCCAAGTGATCCTCCTTGAGATGGTACTACTCCTTCATTGGAGTCCAGCTGTGTTTAATTAAACTGATGGGACTTGATTTGTAAAGACACACACCTGTCTATATAAGACATCACAGCTCATAGTGCATGTCAGACCAAAGGAGAATGATGAGGTCAAAGGAACTGGCCAAGGAGCTCAGAGACAGAATTGTGGCAAGGCACAGATCTGGCCAAGGTTACAAATAAATTTCTGCAGTACTCAAGGTTTCTAAGAGCACAGTGTCCTCCATAATCCTTTAATGGAAGAAGTTTGGGACCACCAGAAGTCTTCCTAGACCTGGCTGTCCAGCCAAACTGAGCAATCATAGGAGAAGAGCCTTGGTGAGAGAGGTAAAGAAGAACCCCAAGATCACTGTGGATGAGCTCCACAGATGCAGTAGGGAAATGGGAGAAAGTTCCACAAATACAACTATCACTGCAGCCCTCCACCAGTTGGGCCTTTAAGGCATAGTGGCACAACGGAAGGCTCTCCTCAGTGCAAGACATATGAAAGCTCACATAGAGCTTGCTAAAAAACACATGAAGGACTCCCAGACTATGAGAAAGAAGATTCTCTGATCTGATGAGAAGAAGATAGAACTTTTTGGTGATAATTCTAAGCGCTATGTGTGGAGAAAACCAGGCACTGCTAATCACCTGCCTAATACAATCCCAACAGTGAAACATGGTGGTGGCAGCATCATGCTATGGGGGTGCTTTTCAGCTGCAGGGACAGGATGACTGGTTGCAATTGAAGGAAACATGAATGTAGGGGAGTGGGCCCCCGCTGTGTGCCCGAGCCGGAACCAAGGGGGCTGTCACATAAGTTCCTAGGGAGAAGGTGCCCGGGGGAAGGAAATGGAAGGGGAGGCAGAGACTTTTCTGGAAGGAGTGGGGGCAGGGCCAAGATAAAAGGATCATAGGAGTTCAGCAGAGGGAAGTTGCCACGGAGACATACTAGAGGGAGATCGAGAGAGAGACGCAGGAGAGACAGGATGCAGAGACTGCATAGGAGAAAGCGGGACCTCGCTGACAAGGACACTAGAGGCAGGAGAGTTCTGTCAGCTGCGGCCGTCACTGCCACACTCGACCCCGAAGTTGCGGCCTACTCACCCACAGCCACAACCGCCACTTTCTCACCTGAACCCGCGACTGCGGCCTGTGTCCCATTTCCTGTGATTGCTAGGGTCCCACTCCAGCCCACGGCCTACCCAACAGCTGCCGCCATCCCGCCTCTTGGATGGGCGAACTCTATGCCAGAGGATTTCTCCAGGGCCTGTTGTGCCCCATCTGCGCCTGAGCGTGAGAACGCTCGAGGCTTGTGTCAGCTCCTCATCGGCTGGGCCCAGTGGCTGCGACAACAGCCGAATGACAACCGGATCTCAACCCCACAGAACGTTTGAGAAGCTACGTGACACTCTGTTATTCTTGTTTATTACCTGAGGGCATTGGACAGCCATATCGCGTTCCTATAGGCCCTGACTTTTGCCGAGTATTCGTCAGTTCTCTATATTGTGTTTGTGTATGGTTTCCCTGTGTGGAGGACCAGTTTTCTTCCTGTTTTGCATACAAAAACTCCCCTTATAAATTTATAGTTAAAGCTTGCACAGTCTCCGACTCGTCACTGCATCCCGCGTACCTGCGAATACCACATGAATACAGCCAAGTACAAGACTCCGAGCACGAGCGGGGAAACCTGCTGATCAGTGGATGATAGTGACCCCGGGCCAGTCTGTCATTAGGGGCCATGCTGAACAACTTGCCCAAGTTCACTGGCAGTAATGCCATGCTGTGGAGCTGGACAGAGAGCATGCGGGGGTTGTTCAGGATGCACCCAATGACCCCTGATCTGGAGGCAGAGGTGGCCATCATGGCATTGGAGGGAGAGGCCCGGGACTCTGTGATGTTACGGCCCCTGAGGCAACGGAATCCTTTTTTCCGGTTATTGCAGATTTTGTAAGAAACCCACGGGGACCCGAATGATGTGGAGGAACTGAGAACCCGACTGTTCAGCCGCATGCAGGGAGAGGGGGAGACGATCACTCAGTATATGAATGTGCTGCAGGAACTCTATATGGCCATCGAGCGAAAGGACGGGGTTGGCGTGGGGCCCCTTGACATTACCCTGCGAGACCTCTTGGTGACTGGAATGCGCGACCCCCTGACTAAGAAAGCCTTACAAGAACGGATACGGGTAGACCCATATTTGACCTTCTCCAGGGTAGGGAGTGAGGCCCGCACGCGAGAGCAGGAGCAAAAGGTGACAGCCCACGTGTGGAAGGCCCAGAGCATTGAAGCCTCCTTGAATGCCATCAGTGAGACCGCGTGGGTGAGGGAAATGCGACAGGAGCTGGAGAATATCAGAGGTGAACTAGCTGAAGTGAAAAGAAAGGCCGGAGCTAGAGGTGACCTACCAGGGCCGAACATGTCAACTTGGAGGCCCTGTAACGCTCAGAGTGGCCGGCCTTCACGGCCCGATGCTTGTTTTAACTGTGAAGAGATGGGCCACTTTGCCCGGGAGTGCCCTTGGCGAGGGAGGCACTCGCCCAGGCGGCCGTTAAACTAGAGGGCTCTGAGTCGGGTTTGCGCTGCTCGGAGCCAGAACGCACCTCACGGGGTGGTGGAAGTCCCTAGGACCTGTTAGCTAAGTGTCCGCTGGTTTGGGTGGAATTTGAAGGCAGTGCCATGCGCTGCATGGTAGACATGGGGTCACAAGTGACCACTTTGCCTGAGACTTACTTCCGGCAACATTTTCCAGAAGCCACAGGACCCCAATCGGGGTCCGTGATAAATCTGGTGGCTGCCAATCAGCTGCCTATTCTCATCGCTGGAGTAGCATGGATGCAGATCTCGATGTGGGCCAGCGAGGCATGGTCCTGACTCAGGGAGGCGAGACTGATGAATATGTCGTCACCTTAGACATGAATGTGTTAAAAGAATTTAGCAGTCTTCTTCTCCACGAACCGGCCCAAGAGACGCTAAAACAATGGGGCCCCCGCACTTCACAGGGACAGGTCTTTCAGCAGTTGGTGCGAGGTGCGTGAGTCCAGGAGGATTGCCAGGAGGGAGAGTGATTGCACCTGTAACTCCTCAGCTCGTGCTGCCACCAGGACAAACAGTTGTTGTGCTGCCAGTCCGGGCCCATGTACTGCTGGAAGGAGAAGAGGTGAAGGTGGAGCCATGTTTCCTCGAGCATCTACTCCCCAGATTCCTGGTGGCTCTCGCCCTGGCTACCATACGAAAGGGGACTGTCCTTGTGCGGTGTGTCAATCTGGAGAACCAGGACCTACTACTGAAGCTCTGCATGGAAATGGCAAAAGCAGTAAAACCATTGGAAGAGGTACTCCCGCCCCCGGCATTGCAGATGGGGGTGAATCCAAGGGATCCCTGTGCGGTAACTGTGCACGCCGTCCGGACCGCAGAGCCCCCGCCTGAGCAGGCGGGGCAAGCTATCTTGTAGAAAATGCAAGCTCAACTCTCTTACCTCAACCTGGCCCAAATACACCAGGTGAAAGCTCTCTTGGGCCATTACTAAAAGGTGTTCACCAGTCATGAGGATGATTTTGGGTGCACCACAGCCATTACACACTGCATTCCCACTGAAGGGGCAGCCCTCATCAGGGAGCGATATCGGCAGATTCCACCGCAGTTGTACCAAGAAGTGAAAACATTGTTGAATGAAATGCTGCAAAAGGGGGTCATCCAGGAAAGTCAAAGCCCCTGGACAGCCCCCATAGTGTTGGTGCAGAAAAAGGACGGCACTCTGCGGTTCTGTGTGGATTACCATAAGTTGAATGGCTGCACGATCAAAAACTCATACCCACTCCCTCGTAGAGAGGAGTCTCTGTCGGCCCTAGGGAAGGCAAAAGATTTTACTACCTTGGATTTGGCCAGTGGATACTGGCAGGTACCAATATTATAGGAGGATCGAGCAAAAACCGCCTTCATTTTGCCCATGGGACTATTTGAATTCAACCGGATGCCGTTTGGACTGGCCAACGCCCCTGGAACTTTCCAGCACCTGATGGAGCGGTGCCTAGGCGACCTCAACTTCGAAGCCACCCTAATATATTTGGATGACATTATCATCTATGCCGCCACGTTTGAAGACCCCCTGCATCGCCTGGGCCAGGTGCTCGGCCGGCTGCAAAAGTACGGGTTGAAGGTGAAGCCCCAAAAATGCCACCTGTTCCGAACACAAATAGAATACCTGGGGCATGTAGTCTCCATCGAGGGTGTGAGGCCATCTCTGGAGAAGGTCGCTGCGATACAGGAGTGGCCTACTCCCGAGACAGTGAAAGATGTGGGGGCCTTCTTGGGGCCGGCCGGATACTGTCGTTTTGTGAAAAATTTAGCCCGCCGAGCTCGAGCCCTGCAGGACTTACTAAGAGGAGTCCCCTCAAATGCTAACAACAGTAAGACACAGTGGCAAGAACTGCAGGAAGAAGCTTTCAGAGACCTTAAAGCCACACTCTCAGAAGCCTACGCGGATTTCTCAAATCCGTTCATTCTGCACACTGACGGGAGCTTACAAGTGTTGGGGACTGTGCTGTCACAGATGCAGGACGGCCAGGAGAGGGTGATCGTCTATGGCAGCCAATCACTCCACGACTCCGAACGCAATCCTGACAACTACAACTCTTTTAAACTCGAGCTCCTGGCGGTGGTGTGGGCCATGACGAAGCGATTCGCAGAGTACCTAGTGGGATCTGAGGTGGTGGTACGAACCGACAACAACCCCCTGGCTCACCGTGAAAACGCCAAACTGGGGGCCCTGGAGCAGCGATGGGTAGCCAGGATGGCCAAGTTCAAATACAAAATCATTTACAAGAGAGGGGCATAGAGTGTCCACGCCGATGTCTTGTCCCAGATCCGGTGCCCCTTCGCAGGACGGAGCCGGGATGAAGAGCTAGAGTGAGAGAAAACACAGTATTCCCTAAAACTCGACGAGACCATAGCAGTGACAAAAGAGCATTCCTGCACAAAATCCCCTGGGGGCATCCTCGATCAATCCTGGGATGTATGGATACACCAGCAACAAGCAGATAGTGAAATCAGCACCCTTTGCCAGTGGGTCGCCCAAGGACAACTTCCCAATGATGCTCAAAGAAA